>APFE030326091.1:69157-148172 GCA_000404065.3 Pinus taeda | reverse complement strand
AGGAGTAGTTCCCCATCCAAGCGCTACTTTACCATATTATGAATTAAGCTATTTTAAGCACCTTCCTACACTGGTTGATCTTGGTGTGGTTTTGGAAGTGTCAATGGTCTATATAGCCATAGAAACTATTGCATAGGTTGAGATCTGTTAACTTTCTCAGTGCAAAAGTTGATGAATTTGTTGTTAACATATTCTCCACCATTATCAGATCTCAGCTTAAGAATTTGATGTCCAGATTGTTTTTCAACAAAGGCCTTAAAGGCCAAGAACATGTTAAATACTTCACTCTTGAGTTTTAAGAAGTATACCCAAGTGTGTATGGAGAAATCATCAATGAAAGTTAAGAAATACTTGTAGCCAGAGAATGAAACAACTGTAAGTGGACCACATAAATCACTATGCACAAGCTATAAAGGCACTGAGGCGTGCTAAGAGGCACATTTTTCAAAACTATCCCGATGATGTTTTCCGTGTACACATCTGGAACAAACACCATCTCTGCAAGATATCATTGGAAGACCTGTCACAATATTTTCTTTACATAGATTCTGAAGGGAGTGATAGTTTAAATGACCAAATCGCTCATGCCAAAGTTTGTTCACTTCATCATTATGAGCAACGAATACCAAGGGAAGATTTGATGACCCAAGCTTGTTAAACTTATACAACCTTGTAGAATCATCAGCAATGCTAGTAGCTAAAATTTGTCTAGGATCTCTTAGGTTCTTTAATTACAACATCGTGAGGTGAAAATTGAATGGTTTTACCTTCACCTGAATGAGTTATCTGATATACAGATAGAAGGTTGTAGGATAAAGTTGGAACACATAATACATCATTAAATTGACCATTGTCTATATGAACAGTTCTAGTCCCTACAACACTAAGAGATCTATCATCACCAACATATATATTTTTGGTGTTACAATCATTTAAAGAAGAAAACATGGCTTTGTTTTTTGCCATGTGATAAGAAGCTCCAGAATCAATGAGCCACTCATGAGAAGAAGAAGAAGATACATTTAGTGCATATCCAAACCGAGACAACCACATGCGGAAAGTGTTATTCCTGAAGATGAAGCTGAAGTTGAAGAGTGCTCCAAATGGATGTTATGCTTCTTCATTGCTGCTTCCAAGGCTTCCATCTTCTTAAAGCATTTGGATTCTAAATGGCCATCTCGATTGCAAAAGTGGCAATGTCTATCAATCTCCTTTCCTTTGTTTTTATTTGCCTTATCATTTTTTTGAAATGATTTTTCATTTTGAGACTGAAATTGCTCAGGACCCTTGTTTGGTTTAAGACCATTCTTTTTAGGATACGGCTTCTTAGGATTCTTTGAATTTGGTTGTTGTTGGGCGGCTAAGGCTTTCTTAGAAGAGTTTCCAAGATTAAGAAGACCAAGGTGTAAGAGTTTTTCTTGTTCTCTTATTAAAGAATCACAAAAGGCATCAAAGGAAGGGAACTTGTAGTCTTGTCCTTGAGAAATGAAGGCTTCTCTTGTAGAATGGAAGGTGGAAACAAACACAAAGTAGGGTGGTCCAAACTTAGTAAGAATGGAATAGATAAGGTTACCATCTTATTTCTTAACCTTAACACCTTCCAACAGAAGTCTAAGGGTCTTGAACTTGGACAAAAAATCTTCAATGGAAGAAAAATTATTGGGGTCCAATGTAAGCAACTCATTTTCGAGTTAATGGGCTCTAAGTTCATTTTTAATTCCAAAAACTTTAGTGATCTGTTTCATTGCTTCATTAGGAGTATCAAGTTCTGCGATATGGAATCTAAGGTCTAGAGAAATAGACATCCCTATCAACCCAGGTGCTTGATCTTGCCTATTTTCCCATTTGGCTGCCTTATCTTCATCTTTCGGTTTGGTTTCTTGGCCTAAGGCTATTCTGTAAAGACCTTTACTTCTAAATAAATCCACAATGTAGGACCACCATTGGAAGTAGTTGGTGCTGTCAAGAATAACTTGGCATGAACTTTCCATTTTAACAGAAATTGAAGCTATAGATGCTGAAACTAAGTGTTCCAATGGAAAGATCTCGAAAAATTAGGCTGATTAAAAAAAATGGCTTCTGAATGAAGAAGTTATGGCAAAAAATTAGGCTAATTAAAAAAAAATGGCTTCCGGAGGAAGAAATTATGGCTTTTTGAAGAAAAGTTGTTGAAGACGCCGACAAAGTGCGAGAATGTGAGGAAATGAATAATAATGTTATGTTTAAAAAAAAATCGCCCCCTTTCCAAACTTAATCTAATTTTCTCAACAAAAAGGGAGACTTGAACCCAAGACCTCTTCTCATAAAGTACCTTTGGACCAAGTGAGCTAGATTAAAAGGTTAGTAATTTTTGGAAAATAGCAAGGAGGTTTTTTTTTTTTTAAGTCACTGAAGCTTTGGGGTGTGTGCTTACTTGAGAAAACTCTTTTTTGCCTACAAAATAAAAAACACAAAACCCAACACGAACATACAAAAAAAAAACAAACCTTACAGCTTGAAGTTAGCTTTAGCCAGAAACTAAATATTTTCCTGAATGGTTCTGATTTTCCGAGATCACACTAAGGCGCGGCGAAAAAGAGCATGCGCATCAGAAAAATTCTTCCTTTCTGTTTCTGATTTGCCCAGATCACACAGAGTCGCAGGGCAAAGAGCATACGCGGAAATGAAAGGTATAGATCTGGTAATAAAAAAAACAAAGAGCTAGAAAAACCGAAATAAATAGAGAGAAAATAACTAAAAACTGCAAATAAACATTGTATACCTTCGGATCTTAAAAATGACGTAGCTAGGGCTACCGAAAACCTTTTCGCGTCAAACGAAAGGGGTTCCTCACTGGAACATATGCTCCTAACACAATAGAGCAATCCTCTCGGCTCGAAAGCAATCAATAACAGTAGATCTAGGAAACGACATTCAGATGTAGTTCTACTAGCTTCAGATTTGGATCACCAACAGATGCGGCCCTCAAATGGCTCTGATACCATGTAGGAATTTACAGGGTAAGTTCCTCAAACAGAACACTAAAGGACATCGCTCACAAATAGATCACAGATCAATACACCAGTATTGTTGACGTGGTTAAAATCCTCAAAGAGGGAAACAGTCCACTGAGCCAACGCGGCCACTTCAGGCAATTTATTAATAAAAGAATGAAAATTTACATAAGCTTCTCTCACGAACAGTTACCCTACAAATGACCCTCCATGCTCTTTAAATAGAGATCATGGACCAATCGGGGGTTAAGCCACGGATCAAGTGTCAGTAATACTGAAGAGAGAATGAATCATCAGATCACTACATATTGTGACCGTCGGATTGTAAGTTACAAAAGTACATAGGAAAGAAACACACTTTACCTAACTCTACACTAGACCAAGTTATACTTAACTATTTCCTATGTGTTGGAGTATCCTAACACTGCCTCCTTCCATAAAAGTGTGTAGAAAGACTTTTCTATGTAAGGGTCAGGAAAAAGCCACTTTAGACATTAAATCTAGTTGTCATGCAACCATTCATGGGGCCACTAGAGGAAAATCTCTTCATAGGGATTCCCCGTGAAAGTCCTCTCATTCAATGTGAGGGGGGGTAGGGGCACCCCCAAAAAACGCGCCTTGAAGAGGCTCGTTCGCACACAAAATCCTGACATCATGTTATTATAAGAAACCATGGTGTTAGGAGAAAAGGAAAAGGAAATTTTATAAGAGTGGCTTCAAGGTTGATCTTTTGGCACCTTGGACTAGGGGGTTTGTCAAGAGGGTTAGTCACAGCATGGAGCCCCTTTGTCTCTACACTCGCTTCCTCCTTCAATACAATGGCTATTATGTGGATTTTGAAGTTCTTAAGTTAAACACAGAGATCTGGGTGGTGAATGTTTATGCTCCCTATGTGAATCGAAAACAGTACTAGGAAGAACTTCGGGCCCAAGGGCTTTTGGAAGCTGCAAAAGTAATTATAGGGCCAACCTTAAACTCACCCTGTCTACAAGACAAATACGGGGGGGCGCAAGTAAGGATGGACCCCCTGGGCAATTTTTTCTTGCATTTTTTCCAAGACAACAAGTTGGTGGATGTAGAACCAGTCAAAATAACCCCTACCTGGAGAAATTTTCGAAATGGAGAAGGGTTGCTACCAAAACGGCTCGACAAATTTTTTGTCTCAAAAACCCTCAAGGAGGGCACTCTCTTCATAACAACGATGATGGAAGCCAATGGGATCTCAGATCATCTTCCTGTACTATTGTTGTTGGCAAAAGGAGATCAAAAACCTCCCTCACCCTTCAAGTTCAATCCAACCTAGTTGCAGGAAGAGGATTATAAGAAGTTGGTGGTGAAAAGTTGGGTTCCATTCTCTCCGACTTGGGCAGAGTCAAGCATGAAATAGATGGTAGACAATTTTTCCAGAGTGAAGGAAGTGACGAAGAAGTGGAGCAAAGTGTACAAGTGAGCCAAATGGAAAATGGCATCCACCCATGGTATCTAGCCATGGTATTCACCCATGTTATTGTGACTTAACAAGGCTATAAATAATGAGCCTCCCTTCGTAAAAGGGCATATTCGTCCACACAATGTAGTTGTAACAGTTTCTATTATTCAATAAATAATTTCTCTCTCTTGAATATATGTGTTTTCTCTTCTGCCTCTCGACGATCAAATCTCTTTGATTTTGCCCCTTCAAGATCCAGATTAGTGGTATCAAAGTGGTTTATGACTCCATGGCCATCAAGGCTTTCAAAGGTCTCTAGTGGAAATTCTCAGATCTTCTCATAATCCTTTGTTTGTTAATGGAATGAAAACTTTAGGACCTTCGCCCACAACCAATTCAAACTATTTGCAGTTTCTTATATTTGTCGCACAAATTTCTCTAGCTTGTCCATGGGTTTCGTTTGCTCTTTGTTTTGTCGTTCTTGTCCTAGAATTGGGAAATTTCCTCCAACGGAAGCTTTATATTTTGGAGACCATGTTCTATGATATTAACGTTGAATTGAATTTGATCTGTTTGGGGTCTCCGGAAGTTTTATGAAAGAAGGTTGATTATCTAAGCCTGGACTTCGTGGATATTAACAGCGATAACCCTATTACAAAATTTTCCTTGGAGTAGACGTGATGGACTCTAATGGGTGTTGAAGAATCAAGGGCAATTAGGTGTAGTGTGATTCTTCTTGACTTGATAACAATTTGTGAAGTCCTTTTACTTTTCTTGTTAGCTTAATCTTCTTCTTCTTATTAATGCATGTGTGTGTACTTCATCAAATTGCTACCACAAACATAAGAACAAGAACACAAGATGTTGGCTCTTTGCCAAGGCCAAAACCTCTATTTTCTTGAGAGGAAAACCCTTTAGTAAGTTTCTCTTATTGAAGCTTCTTATTGATCAATGCCAAACCCTAGACCCTTGACTAGAATGTCCTCCAAGCACAAGTCAAGTCCTTCCTCCTTTCTGCACTTTGTTCCCCGACACTTCGTTTTTCGACACTTTGTCCTCCTCCCAACTATTGTTAGATCTTGTTGCTCTTTCTATAGAAGAGATACCTTTGATGAGACCTTTCCTTATGACGATCACTTCCTTTTCTTCACCAACCAACGAACTTGTATCACTGTAATGGTAGGGTTGTTATGACACCAGAGAGCCTCCTTCTCCTCGCATGTGTTATTGTAATAGGCTTCAGAACAACCCTAATACCTTTGTGTTTCTTCCTTGCTACTTCACTTGAGTGGGAGGCCCTTTAGGCCTATGTCTTTAGCCCAAATGATGAGATATGTTTGGTTGTGAGTCTCTGTTGTTATGACTGCAAGGAACCTTCCTCTTCATCGCACGTGTGACTGTATTTGCCCAAGAAACCAGCCCCCAACCTTCGCTTATGCTTCTCCTTACTTCGCTGACCAGGGGCTCCTTGACTTCATCCTTTTTTGTTCTTTTCTTGGCTCCTTAACTTTGTTGATTTTAGAGATATGAGTGTGTTTTGTTTGGAGGAGTAGACAGCCTCTATATATAGAGGATTTTCCCTCCTTTAGGCCGACTTGAAGGCCAACTAGCTATTTGTAGGCTGACTTGATGTCTTAGCTTCGGTTGGCTTCTTTTAATGATGTCTTTGCTTTGGAGGAGACTCTTTGATGGTGTCTTGCTTTGGAGGAGACTTGACATTTCTTGGAGGAGCATTCTTTGACTCTTATACATACATATACATGGTGTAACATGCCCTTAAAGTCTTCAACATTTTCTTTTGGCTATTTGACTCACCTATAGCACTTTAACATGTGCTAGAATGTAATATTCCTAATTAGCCATGGCTAATTGGAATATTCGATTTTTGCTCAATTTTGCCTTTTATAGTTATTTATAAATAAAAAGGTGAGGAAAGGGGGACATAACTCACTTTTAGAATAAAGTCACTCCCTAGTAGCACAACATTGTAACTTAAAGGGGGAGCCAAGGGGGTCAAAGGACCACGTAGAGGAGGGGCCCACGTAGACACTTGGAGGGACTGTGTAGATGGAGAGGAGCACATGGCAAGAGAGGGGCTACGTTGGAGGAGGTGGGCCTTGGGATTGAGAGAGGCCAATGTTATAAAGGAGAGAGGAGCCTCCTCATTTTGGCATTCGTTTATGTGCATTTGAGCTAGTCACTTCGACTTAGAGCACGCTGGCGGTTTAGCCTGTATGCAGCACTGTTTAGTGCATTGAGTGTCTCCATTCGAAGATCTCACCCTTAGCCCCGGGGGACTTCGAGTGCCTACTCAGGCAAGGTAGCTTTCAACAGTCTTTTCAGGAGGATCGATTTTTGAA
Organism: Pinus taeda; assembly: GCA_000404065.3. NCBI lineage: Eukaryota > Viridiplantae > Streptophyta > Pinopsida > Pinales > Pinaceae > Pinus > Pinus taeda. The sequence goes on along the minus strand of APFE030326091.1, from coordinate 141,390 downwards.
ATTGAGGAGCTGAGCATTTTGATGACTGCACAGCCTTGAGAGAGGATGACGCAGTCTTTCTGGGTAGCAGTTCTGGATTGGGGTTTTGTGAAGGATTTGAGCTAAGAGATTGAGTAGGGGATCAGCCCTTGCATATTGGCGGATTGTGGCAGAGTTTCGAGCAGAATTTTGGAGGGTTTTATTCAGCGGTAGCACAAAGCCTTGAGGGACTGCGTGGATCCTCAAGGGGGTGATTTTTAGGGATCAACCATTTTGGAAAAGTTTTCTGAGCTTTTCTGGGTTTATTGAGTAGAGGCTGATTCCAGAGTTACAACATTTTCTGAAGGGGGGAACAGCCCCAAATCCTCATTTGGTTCTAGCAGTAGCAGCAGCACAGCAGTTCTCCAACAGCTTGGACGCAATTCAAAGAGAAGCCATTTCTTTGCTATTCTTAGTGTATTTCTTCACTTGCCTTGAGCAAGTCGAGGTGCTATCTTTTTTATCACCTCCTGTACTCGTTCCATTACTCAGTATAATAAAATGGCTTAGCATTTCTCTCTGCATTTCTTGAGTATCTGCTTGTATTCCATGTTTATATTATTGTATGTTGCATTACTGTTATTTACATCATTTTGAGCTTCCCGACTACTACATCACTTGTGTGTTATTTGGTTGGAGTCTACTGGGATTTGGGGAATATCCCTGAAACAGGATATTACATAGACCTATTTCAATGAGCAAGAAACTCATTGAATAAATACAAATATCAAAAGTACATTTATGAAGACCGAACCTAGTTACATTTCCTTCAACACTCCCCTTAACTAGGGAGGTATTCATACAACATTACAAGGTGTTTGGCTATGTTTCAATCTTGAAGATTGACATAAGAAAAACCGGATTTGCAATCCATCTGTTATAGCATCATAATAAACAACATTGTTTCCATATCAAGGTCTTGACTGACAGCTCTATCTCTCAATAGATCAGAGCACAATGTTGGCGAGACCAATGACTTATAGACACCTTAGTCATTGTCTCCCAAGGTACATACCCACCTGGGTGTTCACTGAGTATGACCTTCAAGGACTATTCTTATATTGGGTTCCTAGCCCTCAAAGAATATCAGTCATCTTGCCTTGTCTTGGATGCCCTACACATCCTCAAAAAGTATCGGTTGCCAAATGATTACCCAATCCTTCCATTCTTTCTTCCCAAGTGAAGACAAGAATGTTGTGTCTATCTCTTCCTCTCAATTGAGGAAGACATGCCCAAGTATCCTCTGACAAGGTACTTCTCCAAGTTTCGTTGTAATTGGGAACTTGTTATAACTCCCTCTTAGCTAGGGAGTTGTCCATTCATCAGCAACTTCTTCTTTGTGGGTCCTCCAACTGCTTGATCTTCGTCCTTCCTTTAATGTCATTGAAGTCTTTGTTCAAACTTCTTCTTAGTAAGGCACCATCTATTGATCACTTTCCTTCCTGGTTTGTCATGTCATAGCTTCCTTTGTGGAAAGTGGCCTTCTTGTCACATATCAAGTTCTCTTGTCATCTGATTATTCCTTGTCATCTTGTCTATGCTTCGGACTACTCTTCACATGGATGCTTCTTTGTACTTTCTTGTTCCCATTCTTTGATCTAGTAGTCCTTCATGACTTCATCCTGATATTGCTTCAACATTAAATGGTGCTTTTGCTGGATGATGACTTCATCATGACATATTCATAGAGTAGAATCAGTTATTTGCACCTTTCATATCTCCAAGGCCTTCATAGGTGTCAAGGGTCCTTTGATCTTTTCCTTTCTTAGTCAAAGTTGTCCTGCCTTCTTTTAAGAGATGTATTCAATGGATCTTTGTCAGATAGTGATTCTTTGTGATCATGGTGTTCTTCACATGCTTGATCTCTTTCTTCACTTGCTTCTTCTTGGATAGATTGGTCAACCACTTTCTGCTCCTTGTGAGAGCACTTCTTTATTGCTTGCTTCTAGGACTAGTTAGCATTTCTTCTTTACTTGCTTCTTAGTCAGCAGTCTTATACTCCTTATGTCAGTATTTTCTTTTGTTGACTTCGTTGTTTGACCTTCATTAGTGAAAGAGATTCTTTCCTACTTGATCATGTTATAGAACTATCCCCATGACTCAATTATATACAAATGGTAACATGACTAAACTTTGATGGATGCATACCTCATCTTGATTCTCCTTTGATCATCTTATAGCTTCATTTGGTTGTCCTTGGTGTGGCCCTTCTTGCTTCATCTTAGCTTGCCTGCATATCATCCTTTTCTTGAATCCCATGAATGGGATTCCCAATGAGACATCTGCTTTTGTTTATGAATCTTCTTTTGAAGATTCCATCATAGAATCTTGAAAACCCTAGACCCTTACCTTGCAAATGTTTCTTTCCTTTTGATGATGGAGGTCTTCTAAGATTCTTAATCATGATCAATTTTCATTCATTATGCATGAGGTCCTATTCTAGGTATGCTCCTTCTACATGAATATCTTGAGCTACATCTACCATGCTCCTATATTCTAGAAGATATTTCTAACCATGCATTTAGTTCTATTTATAAATGCTCCTTCTACATGAGTATTTCGAACTCTATGTACACCATGTTTCTAGATTCTAGAAGATGTTTCTAGTCATGCAATTTTATTCTATTCCTACATGCTCCTATACTACTCAAAACTTTGAAAGAAGACTTTAAGTAAAGAAGTAGACTTAGTCATAGTAGAGATCCAAAGGATCTTCCTTCTTTTGCTTCTTGTCTTCTTCTTTCATTTCTTGAGTCACATGAGCTTCTTCCTTTTTCCCTTTGTTGTTGTTGTCCTTCTTTAGTTTAGGACAATTCCTCTTGTAGTGTCCATATTCTTGGCACCCATAGCATATCTTTGTTGTTTGTTCTTCGTGGACCAAATTTGCCAAATTTTCCCTTTCTCTTGGCCATGGTAGCAAATGCTTGCTCCTTTGATCCCACATCTTCTTTTGCTTTGAGTCTTGTTTCCTCTATCTTGCATAGAGACCATATTTCACTTAGTGGGGTGGCTTCCTTCTTGGCATATATGCTTGATGTGAAGTTGCCCCAATCCTCAAGTAGAGCATTGAGTACTACAGTTGTCGTTTCTCTGTCAGACATGACTTCCCCTAGCTCTTGAAGTTGATCCCTCATCTCAGAGATCTTCATGAAGTAGGGAGTTATTCCTTCCTTTGATATCTTCATCTTGTACAATTCCTTTTGTAGAGATATCACTTCTCCAATTGTAATTATTGAGAATAGATCTACTAGTTTATCATAGATTTCTTTTGATGTTTCAAGTTTGGAAACATAAGGAATGGGAAAGTCTTTGATGGATCCTATTAGAATCCTTTGAGCTCTTGTCTCATCCTTATTGTACTTGGCTAAGGCTTGAGTTTGTTCCTTAGCAGGAATAGTGATATTCCCTTTGATGTGTTCTAGAAGTTCATTCTCCTTGAGAAGTAAATCAGACCTCTTCTTCCATGCAAGAAAGTTATTGGTACCTACCAATTTGTTGCTTTCCTTGCAAAAAGGCATTCATGCATACTCAGAAAATGGACATATACTTGTAACTTACTAGATAAATTTTGAGATGTAGTAGAGTTGCTTTCTCCTTGCAGACTTGATGCCTTGTCTTCCTTAGATATTGATGTTCTTCAAATTGCTATCTCCAAGTGCACTTGCTTGATGATGAGATTTGCTTGATGACTTGTAGCTTGATGTAGGTCCTCCTTTGATTTGCTTTCCTTGTAGGTGCCTTTATGTAAGGCTCTTTTTCTTGCTTTGTAGTCTTCCTTGATGAAAGATAGATGGTAGACCTTCTTGTCCTTGATGTGATAGAGACTTTTTTACTAGATGCTTCAACTTTTGTAGATGTCATTCCTTGATGAGTGTTCTTAAGATGCCCTTTCCTTGAGTGTCACCTGAGCTCCGATAACATGTTGAAGAATCAAGGGAAATTAGGTGTAGTGTGATTCTTCTTGACTTGATAACAATTTGTGGAGTCCTTTTACTTTTCTTGTTAGCTTAATCTTCTTCTTCTTATTAACGCATGTGTGTATACTTCATCAAATTGCTACCAAAAACATAAGAAGAAGAACACAAGATGTTGGCTCTCTACCAGGGCCAAAACTTCTCTTCTCTTGAGAGGAAAACCCTTTAGTAAGTTTCTCTTATTGAAGCTTCTTATTGTTCAATGCTAAACCCTAGACCCTTGACTAGAATGTCCTCCAAGCACAAGTCAAGTCCTTCCTCCTTTTTGCACTTTGTTCTCCGCATTTCCTTCTTGTGGCACTTCGTTTTCCAGCACTTTGTCCTGCTCCCAACTGTTGTTAGATCTTGTTGCACTTGTTCTAGAAGAGATACCTTTGATGAGACCCTTTCCTTGTGATGATCCCTTCCTTTTCTTCACCAACCAATGAACTTGTATGACTGTAATGGGAGGGTTGTTATGACAGCAGAGACAGCCTCCTTCTCCTTGCACGTGTGACTGTAATAGGCTTTAGAACAACCCTATTACCTTTGCTTGTATTCCTTGCTACTTCGCTTGAGGGGAGGCCCTTTAGACCTATGTCTCTAGCCCAAATGATGAGATATATTTGGCTATGAGTCTTTGTTGTTATGACCGCAGGCAGCCTTCCTCTTCCTCGCACGTGTTACTCTATTTGCCCTAGAAACCAGCCCCCAACCTTCGCTTATGCTTCTCCTTACTTCGCTTCACTAGAGGCTCCTTGACTTCGTCGTTTTTCGTTCTTTTCTTGGCTCCTTAACTTGGCTCCTAAGTTGAAAAGTGCATTGATTAATAATTTAATATTTATCTAAAGATAAATATTAAATTATTAAAGTGACTTAGATCTAATCTCTACCATTGATTTAAGGTCAGGATTTAATCTTAGCCGTCTATCACTTTGGATATTAGGGAAATGGCCCATTGAGAAATTATAAGCAAAACCAATGGGAGAGGATGAAGACACATTACATTGTTATTGTTGAGAGAGTGATTTTCTCAAAGAATGAGAGACTTCAGGACTAAGGAGAGGGAAAAGGATTGCAGCAATGATATTTCGGGAGCAAATTTCAGGGAGGCCATTTCTAGGAGAGAAAGGTTGAATTTGCTAAAGAGGAAGGTTGAGTTTTGAAGGAGAGCTGAAATTTCCAAGGCCAATTTTCTCAAATGCACAGGGGCCATAGAGGTGAGAAGAAGGGGCCAAATTCGCTGGTGAGAGAAGCCAAATTCTCCAGGGAAAAAATCTCCTAGGAGTTCTAGTGGGCCAAATTTCCAGAGAGTCCAATTTTCAAGTTCCAGTAACTGTAATTTTTGTGTGTATTCTCTGTGGGTCTAGGCCTAATTTTCATGAGTAATATAAAGTGAAGGAAAATTGTTTTGGGAAGTATTTTATGTTGTTGTGTGTTTGATTTCCCTATTTTATTTTTACTTCAAATTTAATTTCTAAATTTTAAGATACCAGTGAATTTATTTTCCAACAATTTTCAGATTTTATTGAGTAAATAATTTATGGGTATATAATAATTGTGGAGGTATAAATAAATCAAATCTGGTGTTGGAGATTTAACATAATCTGAGCCTTGTGCAAAGACAAACTAGTATATACACTTAGGGATTCCCTGTTTGTGCTGGAATAGAGCTGATCTAAAGTCAGTTGAGATCTACCAGGAGACATTGGGTAGCTCCCTTTAGTGCTCCCTAGGGTCTTTAAGACTTTCATCTCTGAAGTAAGAGTTTGGGTGGTAGCACTTCTATTGTTCAATGGTTGCACATTATTGTGGCTAATTGGTAATAGTTGAATTAGTGCACATTTGGAAGGGCTTCTTCTTTAATTTCAGCATATTAAAGAGTTCACTTGGTTGCTTAAGGCATGCTTGTAACAGCATAACTACACCTCTCTCCACACTCTTCAAACCCTCTTACTTGTTAACCTTGACTCCATCGCACATTGGATTGGCACTAATCTTTGTAATCCACCATTCATTCATTTCTAAAGTTCATTTTACATTCTTTTAGAGAAATTGTTGATGTTTTGGGTAGCATTGAGAGTATTCTGATTCTCACATGTGGAGCAAGCGGTTTAAGTGATGGGGCTTTGCACCCATGGTATTTTGATAACCCATCGTATAGATCCATGGTATTTTGATGACTCATGGTATTCTGATAACCCATGGTATTGCACCCTTTGGAAAAGTACAAGTACAAGATTGAGTGATTCATTCTTATGGTGGTCTGCAAGAGAGCATCTTCTGGAGGAGAAGGCTAAGTAGGCCTCAGGGCTGTGGAGGGCTGAGAGGGCCTGTTGACAGCAAGAGGACCGAGAGGGCCTATTGGCAGCCAAAGGGACAAGAGGGCTTGTTGGCAGCGAAGAGGGATGAGAGGGCTTGTTGACAGCCAAGAGAGCCAAGAGGGACTGTTGGCAGCCAATAGGGCCTATTGGCAGCCAAGAGAGCCAAAAGGGACTGTTGGCAGCCAATAGGGCCTATTGGCAGCCCAGAGGGACTGTTGGCAGCCAATAGGGCCTATTGGCAGCCAAGAGGGCCTATTGACAGCAAAGAGTGTCAAGAGGGCCTGTTGACAGCAAAGAGGGTTGAGAGGGCCAGTTGTTGGCAAGAGCACAGAGATGTGCAGGGGCATGAGGCATTGAGAGAGAGATTCTCTCAAGGAAGCAAGACATCTACATGAGTAATATTGCAGGTTTATTGTGAGTGAGATAGTTGTGTTGGGTCCTAGGAAAGAGCACGAAGCAGCAAAGGAGATCCAGATCAACCAGATCAAGGACGGAGCTAGGGTTTGATCCACTGGATCAGATACAGGGTAATTCTTATATATGTAATTTCCTTGTGGGTCATTATCCTAATAAGGGAGCTTGAGTAGGCTCCGAGAAGAATTAAATGAAGAAGTGTTGATTGGGCAAAACTTGCGTGTAATATGTTATTGTGCAAGATGTAATTGCTAGTTTTAAAGTTTCCATTGTGTAAAGGTTAGGCACATCAATGTGTTTCAATTCATTAGTTAATTTGAGACTGTTACAGGATATGGTGTGTGTGAGTGCACTGAGTCTAGTGCCCAAACTCTAACAGAAACCCCCCTAGTGTCAGAGGATAGCCAACATAAAGTGAGAGAAATAGTAGTGGTGGTAACAATCGGCAACCTTCCTGAGTTCCCTTAAAGTTGCACTTGTGTTTCAAGGCTTAATCACTTGAGTGCAGCTTTGGGAGCTAACACACCATCTTATTTTATTATGGACATGAGTTATGTCTTTGGTAGTTGCACCCCTAACCCTCATAGATTAACACTAATGACTAATAACTATAAAAATAAACATTCTCCTACCAAAAATAAGACAGATAATTCATTATATGGCATAGATAAGGACACCACAATCATCTCACCTGGATAACGTGGTACACTGAAATCTTACATTAAGGACCTCACTTGGATAATGTGATCCAATAAAAACTTAAATTACCCTTAAGTTCTCAAATCTGGATCACGTGATGTCAGAAATACAAAACTTAATATCGTTAACCATGATTTGCACTTCATTTAGACAATCGAATAATGATATAGATAAGATATATATGTTATTAGCCTATTGCACAGTATGATTATTTGAATTTATTGGTTTAAATTTTATTAAAGTTTTCGAAGGTAATTCAGTGAACCGCTTACAAATGTCCCTATCACGAAATTTGATTTTGCTAGAACTTTTGGAGAAATGAAATGATTTTTCCTCGGACATTAATATAGCATCTTTGCTTTGCAATGCCAGAAGCCAGCCACTACCAAGTGAACTCAAACCTCAAAATTGTTTTCCTAATTTCTAAAGATACTGAATGAAAAACATCTTTCAGAATACAGTATGTTTAAAAATTTGTGAAGATATCCCCGGATAAGCATTGCTTCAATGCACTAATGAAAGATATTACTAGGTTATAACGATTTAGACTGATGTAAAAGAAAGGCGCTCTAATTGTTTAAAACTGAAATGATTAAGGTTATTTATTTCCTTTTGCAGTATAATAAGCAAGTACTACTGCTGGTAGCAATTCCAATTCCATAGTATGCTTCTATACATGACAATGCCCATCAAAGAGGAACCTCAGCATCTATCACAGAATAAGTTCGTGCTTAGCATGGTGTTTTTTACTATAACAATTCAACGAGTTAGTACGTTGTATCATGTCTATTCAATTAGCAACACAAGTTAAAGCACTGCTCTTGCAATGCCGCAAAGAGCTCTAAATGGACTGCATAATATTTGACAAAAATCTAGTGATAAATTCTTATTTCCTACATAACAACAAACATTAGAACCCTGAAAAGTGGAAGACTTTTCATAAAATACAAAACCTAGTTTCAGAAAGAGGACATGTTACCACATATGTAGTAGAACCTAATTTTACTCTCAAATCCCCAAGCCAGGCGCAGCCAATCTTGCTGGTGGTGATCTATCAGATAGACTGAATATGACAATGATGAAATCACCTGCATGATGGAAATCAAAAAGTTCCAATACGAAATATTTCAGTTTATTTATTATCAACTTAAAAACTCAAATTAATACATACCAAAACCTTTAACATGATCAGCGCACGTAGTAAGACTACTTTTTAATCTGAAATGACGACATATCATCATGCTTTATTTGTGATTTCAATATGAAAAATAAAACTATTTACCATCACATGGGACACTACTCAACTCCAGGCACTGTTTGATTCTTGGACTGTTTCATGAATTGATGACACCAAGACACTGTTTCGCTGCCTTAACCATTTCTTCCACAATTTCATAATGATGATGATGATGATTGCTACCATCAACTCAGACTAACTTTGGTCTATCTGACCTTTAAGAAAAATGCCAAGGAATTAATTGGTTTGCTTTAACATTTTGTATATTTAATTGAAGAGATTGGATCCTAATTCTCCATAGTTTTCATGAAGATCATTGTGTTGCAAATATTTTGAAAGTGACATCTAATTTGGGTATGTGTAGGACATTCTAGGAGAAGGTGTTTTCATCCTCCCCCTTCTAAATATCACAAGACAAATTATTTCATCCCACAAAATTTTAGAATTTGTCCAATGCCATGTTTCACTATGGAGCTTGTGAGTGTTCATTATCTTTTAGCAATGTTAATCTTCTTTATTAAACTAGCTATAGTAGAAAGATACTTCGATCTTCTAGATTGGTGTTAAGGACCTCTTTATAGTACCTAAGGCTTCTCTTTTCCTCTATTTCTTCATTGCACCATGATTCCTTCCTAAATTTAGATGTGATCTTATTTTTAATGGCATAATACCATAATATCCTATAGCATGACATCCTCTTCTATTCTCCAATGGTTTAGCCAAGAATTAGCATCTTTATGCCATCACCTATTACACTATGAAGCTTCTTGTCCTTCATCTTAGTCATCTTGTGCTTATAAATTAGGTACCTAGTTATAGCCATTGTCTCAATAGGTGAAAGGGATTGGATAAGATATGCCTCTCTTAATTTTAGGAATACAAAATATAAGATGCTTCTAGATTTGATCAATTTTCGTCCAAGATTTTCTAGTGATATTACAGCCCCAAACATCACACCATATAAGATAACAGGTGTAACGAGAGTATCAAAATGGAATTTAATTCTTTCACAAAAGAAGAAAATCATTGATTTATGGTGGTTCTCAAGACTAAAATAGGTTTTCTACCCACGGGGCGTAGAATAGACAGTGATGGGGAGTACTGTTAAGTCACTCCATGATGTGAAGGTCGCCGTTTGAAACTCCATGGGCAAAAATCCAGCCATGTTAAGGGTTGGTGTGGCCCAAGCCGGGTGCGAACCCCAAGTGATTTTGATGTCTTAGGTCCCCCTAGGTCGTGGTTTCTCAAGCCAAAGGTTCAGCCTATAGTCATCTCTGGAGGACGTAGACAACTTGACAAACAAACAAAAACAAAAAAAGGTTTTCCATACTCCATTTATCTTTTTCTCAATGCTACAATACTAGTTAAGTTTGGGATTAAGGTTAATTTAAGATACTTGTATGAGTTTACTATTAGCTTTTGGGGTTAATCCAAAAATGTTTTCACCTAGCTAGTACAAAACTAGGTCTCCTAGTCCCTTGGTGATGCTTCACATAAATATGGATGGCTCAGTTTGGGTGGATGCTTGATCTTGGATAGAGTGTTAGCATAGCACACTTACCTAGGAGGTTATTATCCTATGTAGCATGATGACTAACCCATTGGGTGCACATAATGGAGGAGTTTGTTGCTTCAATAGGATAGGTAGCTACCTAAAAAGAGGACAGACGCTAGGCACTTGGGAGGAGGGCGCTTAGGCCTAAAATCATACGAACATGTGACAAACACTTTGAAGGTTGGATACTTGACTTGAGGATGCTTAGGCAAAGGGCCATACATCATATAGGTTGGCTATGGAGTTGAACACATATGTTGGGAAGAAGCATTAGAGCAAGTAGCTTCCTTGGCACACATGTTGAGGAGCATTGGGCACAAGAGAACATGTGGCATGTAGCTAGAGGAAGAGCACCACGCATGAGGACACTTGGAGAATAAACCAAGTAAACAGGAGTGTTGGGCTAACAACTTTTTTAATAGTTCACCATCTTGGACAAGGGACATTGGGGTTGTGTAAAATCCTAGTGTGACCCTAGTGTGTAAAACCCCTGTGTGACCGTAGGGTAAAACCATAGCATGATCTTCAAGTGACACTTGTAATCCTTGTATTGTAGAGCACTCCATGTGGGGTTGCCTAGTCAACTTAGGTATAGGGCTACTTGTGTTAAACTAGTGTATGTTTTATGTTATCCTCCCTCACCAATTCTAAATAAAGGAAGGAGAGAGCCTCTATCATCACTCACTACTAATGTATTATTTATCCTATCTTTGTAATTGTCTTGGACAAGTCTTGTAGCAAGCAACACCTAGGGTTACTAATGTGCATTGTGAACCCTATAGGAGACATGATGATAAATGCTAGCGATAGTGATAAGTTTAAGTCTTAGCACTTGTGCGATGCAAAAGAAGAAGGCCTAGAGATTGTGTGATGTAAATAGTAAAGCAAGAACATGGAGCGCTAAAGGTGAAGAGGACTCTTGGAGCCGTTGGAAAAGTAACTAGGTTTGATCTTCATATTTATCTTTGTACTTGTATCAATTTATAATTTATGTAAAAGAAGAAAAAGAAATTTATATTATTATTCCTTTAGTCAAGCTTATTTTTCATGCTTCTACATTTTGTTGAAGTTAAAGAACTAAATTTGAGTCAAATTCCATTTGGACTCTTTGTAAGAAAAAAGAATTTTTTTTGTTAAAGAGTAAAAAATTCCTCCATAAGACCAAGTCAGCCACTGAACAGATGTGACCCTTCATAGTGACGAACAACTATATATTGGTAATTGTTCTCATTCATTTTGGCGAGAATTTTTTGTGGATCTTCTGTGATACTCTGCGGTGGAAAAGGCGAGTTTTCTGTGGTATAAGCCAAAGTTGAAGACCTAAAGAGAATGCAAGTTTTTTGAGAATAGAAGTCCCGAAAAGATGTGAATTCTTAAGGAGATATGCGAGCTACTAGAACTGTTTCGGTGATAACATGCTAGCTAATGTAGGGCTGTAATGTGAGCTAATAAAGGACCTTAATGACTGTAATCTACAAGTTGAAGAAGGACTGCAAAGTTAGTAGAATATAAGCCACAAGAAGGACAAAAACAAGGCATCTTGTGAAAGATTGACTATCTTATTGAAGATGAATCATGACAGAGGATGGGGGGCTGACTTAGGGATTTTATGGAGGTAGTTGTCTTGATCTTGGTCTTGATATCTCATTTGATCTGATTCTATAAGAAGAGGATTGTTCGGGTTTCCCCAATTGTGGGGTTTTTCCCTAGCGTGGAGCCTATATCTAGTGTTTATTGTCCCTTGCGATCTTCATGTTTATATTTTGGTAATTGCTTGATGAAATAAAAGTCTCACAAAAATTTAATAAAGAAACCAACAAAGTTCACAAGTAATTATCAAGGAAAATCAACCTTTACCTTGATTTTCCAACATGGTATCAGAGCTAAGGTCGGTAAAGGAGGTGTGAAGATCACTTATGTTGGCAAAGAATCGTAGACTAATGCATCCTTGAAGAGGCTCGATGTATATGTTTTGTAGCTCGCTGAAATCAAAAAGGATTATATATACATTTCAGTGACTCGCTCCTATGGCTCATAATATTTTATAACCCGCACAACATCCAGTGTTAAATAATCACAGTGATGGGTCATCCTTTATGGCCTGAAATAGATCTCTATTATGACACATACTACTCTTTGTATGGCTCGATGATTAATTGCATCTTTATACAATGAAAGCACAATAGTATAACTTCCATGGCATCTTAAAGCATATATCTTAAAGCACAATCTGAAATTGATCTCAGGACTGAAGGCATCAAGGCCCTAAAAACTTAAAAGAAGTCTAGACCTAGACCTCTATTAAGAAGATTAAAGTAACAGTTAACAATGATCCAAGAAGTTTCTGAAGCATTAACGAAATACTAAGGAAGAGCAAGTTTCTATCTTCTAGTGTCAAGGTGTACAATAAGAAGATTGAAGGCATACGTACAAGTCCTCTAAAATAGTAATAATGTCACACATCTGAGTTCAATTGGTAGTGACAAGACACTACACCTTAATTATGCGACACCTGGACAATGATCCAAGTTATCATTGGCATTCTTGAAGAATAAATAGATCTCACTATGACAAGTACAACACCCTAAAAATGATTGGATTAGTTATGGCTGGTAATTTTGAGTTAAATCCCTTGATTAGTTCGAAAAAGTAGACCAAGCTCAACAAGATCGTAATATTATAGATCTACACATCATCCTAAGTGCAACACATCAAAGATCATATCTGAAATAAATCTAAAGCATCCCTAGCCGAAGTTAAGGAGGACGGGTTTTTGTATCTTCTTGGGATTAGGTTTTTATGCAAGTTTCTTTGGAGTGCAGGTTGAGGAATTGAAGGTAAAGTTCGACAGTTTTGATGCATATCTGAGGTGTGTTTTATCTCTGAGTCAAGCTGCAGAGCTATTATATAAACTCCAGAGGTCGGATCTTCTTTTGGAGGAGGCCAAGAGGCCTAACCTAGGTCGCAAAGCATAGGAAGAAGCAGTGAGCAAGTAAGGCTTATTTTGGAGGGTAAAACTTGTTGAGAAATCTAGGGCAGCTTTCTTTTGGTTATTTCTCTTTCGTGATAACTATTTGTGATATATTTTTTGCTTAATTTAATTAGCTTCTTCTTGCACTTGATTATTATTAGTGTTCTTTGTGAAAATTCCTAAACCTGGAATCCTTACTATAGTAAACTGATGTTACTTCTCCTACTTGTTAATTCATGCAAGTTATTTATGGTGTTCTATTGTAGATATCGAATTAAATACAACTACAACCTTCACTTAATTAGATTATATGCGGAAACAAGAAACTAAACAAGAAAGAGATACAACACATCTACACAATTATTTTTGGAAAAATGCCCTCGGAAAAAATCAATGAAAGAAAACCAATGCAGCAACTGAGGGTTTACTATTAAGCATTAATAATTTCTGAGTAAAATTCATTGGATGCCCAACTCGCTATCCGATACAGAGAAAAACTAGACAAAACAAGTAGTGAGATGCTCCCACCCTGTGACTAAAAGAATTTGACCCTAATCTCTTTGGAAAGAGGCTCTACGTCCCTTCTGCGTCAGCCTCTGCATAGAATTGCATCAACCCTACACAGTCATTGTGTCACCTCTGTTGGGGACTGCATTGCTCTTCCTTCTGATCCTCTACTGCCGAGAAACTTCAATTTCCAACCTCCTGGTCTCACACCCTGGCTCTCGGCTTCTAAAAATCAATCTTCTCAACAGGAAATTCGATCTCCCTCTAGGCTCTATGCTGCCATTGCGTCAACACTGCATGGGCCAGCGTCAACCTCCATCTTGACGTTGTTTTGACCTCTTTGCCTTGTACTCTCTGACCCAAGAAAAGACTCCTCACCAGATACTATCCCTGCCCCTCTCTAGAAAAGATCACTATCGAAAATCTCTCCAGCAGTTGCTCTGCTTTTGAAAATCGAACTTCTGATCTCTCATCTGTGTGTGTTCTCCAAGTGCCCATCAAACTTCTTCTTATATCTTTCTATTGGACAACCAACGGCCCAGATTAACTTCTAATCAATGGCTTATATCATTTTGGCTTGATCCTCGTCTTCTAGAAGTTACACCCACAATTTAGATTAATACCCATTAATTATTTTAATTTCCTAAGTTTAGACTTAGGGTCCCATTAGAAAAATTATGTTGATTTCATATGAGGACATATTATGTTGATTTCATCTTGTCAATATGTGAACTAGTTCAAGGTATATGCCTTCCTGCATCTTTCCAAAGGAAGAGATCCTTATTCTTTAATCATACTCATAAAATAGAGCATTCATCCATACTATCTGCAACTATATTATGACATGACTTAATCTATCAAATATTTGCATACCTCTTTTTCTCCCTATGGTCATCTAGACATCCATCCACTGCTTCCTTTGAAAGTTCTTCAACTATTTTGACATGTTGCACTCCTTTGACACCATACCATCATCCTTCTAAACAATGGATCCCACACAAGGTGGAATGATCAGCAAGACACTTGCTTCTTCCAAGTAGAGGTGAACCTTGTAATGAAGATTCCAACGGAGGATCTTGATTATCCTCATCCTGCAAATGCTCCTTTCTAATGATGATGATGTATGATGAATTATTTTTATCGTCTATTATGCTAGATGACTTTCTTTCAACCATATATACACTTATGCTTTCAATGAGGTTACCAAGGGCTACTTCTTTTCTATGATGACTACTACATCTCAGTAGACTTCTACTTCATCTATCCTTTCAAGCTTCTATAATGAGCTCTTGCTTCAATTGTATGCTTCTACCATGATGTCATCTCCTAATATGATGCATCCTATCATGTTGAGAAATCTAGGGGCAGCAAGTGTAGGTGACTTCTCTTACTTTGGTAACTAATTGTGATACATTTTTACTTCATTTGATAAGTTTCTTCTTTTTATTGATTATTATTGACGTTCTTCTATCATCAAACAGCTACCAAACAGCAAAATCAATGAGACAATAGGACACAAGATGTAAGCGATCAGCTAGGGCCAAAACCTCTCCAACTTGGGAGGAAAACCCACAAGAATTCTTCCTTATAGAATCTTCAATCGATGAATTCCAAGACCTAGACCCTTGACCAAAAACCCCTCCAAGACGAAGTCAACCTTGCCTCTTTTGCCAAATCAAATGAGTTGCTTCTTTCTTGTCTTCAACTTCGGCTCTGCACCACCTTGACTGCAACTTCAACCTTTCTTCCTGCAATTTCGATATGCCTGCAACTTTTGTTGGACATTAGATAAACTAATGCTCCCCGTGTGTTTTGCAACATGGACTAACTGCCTCTAGTGCATCCTTATCTCTGGCGATGCGATCGTCAACTAACACCTGCAGGTTTTGGTCTAACGGCAATCGTGATTCCCAATAAATGGTATCAGAGCGTAGGTCATGAGTTCAATACACACCTGTCTCACGTTGGTGGGGAGATTGTTGGACATTTGATAAACCAACGCTCCCCGTGTGTATCGCAACATGGACTCACAGCCTCTCGTGGATCCTTATCTCTGACGATGGGAATGTTGACTAACACCAGTGGGTTTTGGTCTAACGGCAATCATGATTCCCAACAACTTTTGTGAATTTCAGCCCTTATTTCAGAAACCCTAGGTCACACATGTGAGAGGAAAATGGAGAGATCTTGTTCCTTTTTCCTGCACTTAGGTAGATTCTCTCTCCTAGATAATTCGGCTTCCAAAAAGAACTCTTCTTGATTACTTAACTTCACTTCTGCAATTCAGCCTTACTGCTGCAAAATGTGTCTTAATTCCTTCACACATGTGAAGAGTATTAGCCCAAAAACAACCCTAGAAACTCAGTTTTTTTTCCTCCATCTTCTTCTTCTTAGCACTCTTTTTCTTTCTTGTGATCGATCTTGAGTGTGTTGGATGTGTGTCCTTGAATGAGGTTGAGTCCTCCTTTATAAAGGCTTCATGTCCATCTTTGCAGGTCGACTTCATCTTCTAGATAGGCCGACTTGTTTGTTAGCACTTGATGATGTCTTGGAGGGTTATTTCACTGTATTTTGTCTCAAATAATTTCTTTTACAATATGTAACATGCTCCAAATGGATCTTTCATACATGATAATGATTTAATGACTTGTGGACTCAATGACAAGCCCTACGAGCTCAAAATGGGAGCTTGACCTATAAAATGAATTTCTCTTGAGCATGAAACCCATGCCTCAAGAAAAATAATAATAAATTTATTTTTCTCATTACATCAAATACATAAACTCATGATTACATATGTCATTATGAAGACCGAACCTAGTTACATATTTCATCACTCCCTCTTAACTAGGGAGGTATTCATAATCCATACAAGTTACTTGGACATTCTCAAACTGAAGAATTCTCAAAAGAAGAGTCGGATTGGTAACCCATCTGTTTAGCATCATATCATCCAGCATTGTCACATAGCAAGGTCTTGACTAACAGCTCTATCTCTCCACAAGATTAAAGCACAATGCCTGCGAGACCAATACATTATAGACACCATCATCATTGTCTGCCGAAATTGCCAGAACTACCGGAAATGCCGAAAAAGCCAGAAAAGCCGGAACTGTTGGAAAAGCCAGAAAAGATGGAACTGCCAAAAAATCCGGAAAAGTCGGAACTGCCGGAAAAGCCAGAACTGCTAGAAAAGCCGGAACTGTTGGAAAAGCCAGAACTGCTGAAAAATCCAGAAAAGTCAGCACTGCTGGAAAAGGCGAAAATGCCGGAAATGTCGGAAATGCCAGAACTGCCAGAAAAGCCGGAACTGCCAGAAAATCCAGAAAAGCCGGAACTGTCGGGAGTGCCGAAATTGCCGAGAACAACCAAAACTGTCGGAACTGCCGGGAATAGCGGGAACTACCAAGCACTGTCGAAACAGCCAGAGCATCTGTCTCCGAAGGAGAGCAGCATGCAAGGGACAGCTAACTAACATTGGGACAATTGTATGGTACTTAGCAGCAAATACACCAAGCATGCAATGTTACAGCTAGCATGCAAGGGACAACTAGCATGCAACAACAAGCATGCTAAGGACAACAAGCATACTAGGGACAACAAGCAAGCAAGGCGCATCCAACACATAGGTCCGGATGGCAACATGGTCCAGCAATGGCTCATAATGCAGTACATTGATGGGTACAGTCATGATTAATGAAGCGTGATGAGATGCTGCATAGTGATGATGGGTGCAGCACGGTGAGGTGCAGCATGATGACGAAATGCAACACAACGATAGGTGAAGGAGTCACCTTGGAGAGTTAGTTGAAGCAGCATGTCTTCAACTAATCTCATGTATCATCTTCTTAGAGATGATCTACACTCTTATCTAGATAAGTCAAAGTGTTGACTTATGTTGTAAACGTACTATCTCTTTCTCTCTACTGAACTATTGAAGAACATATAAGAAGAATTGATCAAGGGTTTCCCCACATTGGGGTTTGTCCTTTGGCTAGCGCCACATCTTGTGTCCTCTTGTCTTGGCTTGTCTTCTGCGATTTATGTTTATGTTCTATATGCAGTTTACTTTAATGCTAATGTGATTTCAAATCTAGAAAAGATATGGAGCTAACTATGAAAATTGAAATAAATTGCTCTAAGCATAGAACATACCTAAAATTAACAATTGATGAGTTGCTTGCTTTTTTCCTTCGCTTCAGATGTGTCTTCCTTCTCTTGAGGAGGAGGCCTAATTAGTAGCCTTTTCCCACCCCAACCAAGCTTCTTCTTATGATCGTAGCTGATCTAATATGGCAGTAGAATGAACCCTTCCTCTTCACACGTGTGACAAAAATTTGTCTCAAGATCAGTTCTTCAACCACGGCAAGGATGCTCCTCCTTACTCATTGAAATAGAGACCCTTCTCTTGCTTTTTCACAACTCTTTCTAGCCCTCTTCTTCGTTGATTTGAAAGATCGCTTCTTCCTCCTTTTGATAGGTCGAGTTGCCTTATATATAGGAGTTTGTCCCTCCTATTTGGACCGACTTGACCTTAAGATATCGAATTACTTCTTTTGTTGAGGTCGACATAAGGAAGAGGCTTATGACTTTGCTTGGAGGTCATTCTTTGACTCTAATACATAGATTTACATGGTGTAACATGCCCACATGGGTCTTCAACTATTACATTAACTCTTTGACTTTCCTAGAAGTGCTTAAACATGTGCTTGACCTATCAAATGGGCAAGAAATCCATTCTTGTTAATTACAAAAATAATATTTTTGTTCTTTTATGAGTACAAAGATCAAAATTACATTTATGAAGACTGAACCTAGTTACACTTTCTTCAACACCTTCTCTTAACTAGGGAGGTATTCATAATTCATTACAAGGTATTTGGACATTCTCAATCTGAAGAATTTACATAAGAGAAATTGGATTGGCAATCCATCTGTTATAGCATCATATTAACCAACATTGTCTTCACAGCAAGGCCTTGACTGACAGCGCTATCTCTCATTAGATCAGAGCACAATGTTGGCGAGACCAATGACTATAGACACCTTTATCATTGTCTCTCAAGGTACATACCCACCCGGGTGTTCATTGAGTATGACCTTCTAGGACTATTCTTATCTTGGGTTCCCAGCGCTCAACGAATATCGGTCCTCTTGCCTACTCTTATCTTGGATGCCCTACACATCCTCAAAGAGCATCAAATGTCAGATGATTACCCAATCCTCCATCCTTTCTTCCCATCGGAAAACAAGAATGTTGTGTCTATCTCTCCCTCTCGACTAGGGAAGATATGCCCATTCCCGTAAAGGAATGTACCCAAGTTCCCTCTGACCAAGGACTTGCCCAAGCTCCCTCTTAATTAGGGACTTTTCTTTTCATCAACAACTTCTTTGTGGGTCCTTCAACTGCTTGATCACTTTCTTTCCTTGATGTCATGAAATTCAGTCGAGCTTCTTGTAGGGCATCAGCCATCGATCACTTTCCTTCTTAGTCCGTCATGTCATTCCTTTCTTCATGGAAAGTGGCCTTCTTGATACATATCTAGAACCTTCATCATATGGCTACTTCTTCCTCATCATGTTTCTTTCAAGAATTTTCATCCACCACATGAATGCTAGTTGTACTTGCACTTACAACTCTTGTTCCAGTAGCCCTGCATGAATCCATCCATATATTATTCAAAAAATCAAATCATAACATTAAATCAAATAGTACCTTACGAGATGGCTTTCCATCATGACATCTTATTGGCTTGAATCATCAGTATCCCGCATGTTCACATCTCTAAGGCCTTTCCAGGTGTCAAGGGTCCTTTGATCTTTTTCTTCCTTTGTCAGAATTCTCATGCCTTCTTCCAGAAGATGTCTCACCAAATATGTTGCATGTTGATTCCTAGTGTCCATGGTGTCCTTTTATCCCTGATCTCCTTTTCTCATATGCTTCTTTATAGGTTTGTTAGTCAACCACCTCATTGTCCATATGAGGTCATTTCTCATGCTGACCTTTATCAGTGTGTGCATATCTTCAATGAAAGAGATCTATCCTATTCTTGACCATGCTTTCAGAGCAATTCCTCATACTCATTAACACAAATGATGACATGACTTAACTGAAAAACATAGATGCATACCTCATCTTAGTTCTTCCGTTCATCATTTCAGCTTCCTTGATTGAGATTATCTCAATTCCTTTACTCTGCTACATCTTTCTTTGCCTACATATCATCCTTTCTTGAATCCCCATAAGCAGAAATCCTATTGAGACATCTGCTTCTCCTAAAAGTTATGAACCCTCTATTGAAGATTCACTGGAGGATCCTTGTAGTCTTCATCCTGCAAATGTTCCATCCTGCTGATGATAGTGGCCTTCTAAGATGATTCTTCTTCATTATGATCATTCATTTATGCATTGATGAGGTCATTCAATGGCTACATCCTTCCTACATGAATATCTTTATCTAAGCTATCTTTGCATAATGCTCCTATATTCCTCAACGTGCCATTCTTATAAATCATGCAATCTATCCTACTCCTACATATTCCTATGATACCCAAATCTTTAAAGAGAACTTAGGTGAAGAAGTTGATCTCAGTCATATTAGAGACCCCGAGGGATTTCCTTCTTCTGCTTCTTCTCTTCTTTTACTTCTTGGGTAATGCAGGTTTCTTCTTGTTTCCTTTTAGACACTTAGGACGATCCCTTTTATAGTTTCCATATTCTTGGCAGCCAAATCATTGGACTTTTGACATATCTCTTTACCCTTTCTCTGCGGACCAAACTTGCCAATTTTTCCTTTTCTCTTGGCCATAACAGCGAATGCTTTCTCCTTTGATCCCACATCATCTTTGGCTTTTTGAGTCGGGTTTCTTCAATTTTGCATAGAGACCAAAGTTCGTTCAACGAGGTAGCTTCCTTCTTGGCATATATACTGGATGTGAAGTTGCCCCATTCCTCGAGTAATGCATTGAGCAATACTGTAGTCATTTCTTTGCCAAACATAACTTCTCCTAGTTCCTGTAGCTAGTCTCTCATCTCAGAGACCTTCATGAAGTAGAGAGTTATTCCTTCTTCTTTGGATATCTTCATTTTATATAATTTATTACGCAACGATATTACTTCTCCAGCAATACTAACTGTGAATAGCTCCACTAACTTATCATAGATTTATTTAGATGTTTCAAGTTTGGAAACATAAGGAATGAGAGGGTCCTTGATGGATTCTATCAAAATCCTTTGAGCCTTGTTTCATCCTTATTATACTTTGCTAGGGCTTGAGTTTGTTCCTTTGCAGGAACAATGTCATTCCCTTTGATGTAGTCCATAACTTCATTTTCTTTGAGAAGTAGATCAATCCTCTTTTTCCATGCAAGGAAATCAGCAGTCCCAACTAATTTGTTGCTTTCCTTGCAAAAAGACATTTTGATGTGTTCAGAAGAGGACATAAAAATACTTACTTGAGAGAGTTGTTGTGAAGAGATCTTGCTACTTCCTTGAAGATTTGATTATTTGACTTCTTAGATCATGGAGTTATGAGAGATTTGCTTGGTGATGAAAACTTTTCACTGTGTAGATCTAGAGATATTCAATGATGAGCCTAGATCTTGGGTGCCTTTCTTTGAAGATGAAGGATCTTTGATGGAGTAGATCTTGGGTGCCTTTCTTTGAAGATGAAGGATCTTTGATGGAGCCTCTTCTTGGATGTACCTTCTTGTAGATGCCTTTAGATGGAAGGATTTCTTCTTTTTAGTAAGAACTTCATTCCCAAGATGGTAGTCCTTCTTGATGGATCTAGGAGTGGAGATAGTAATCCCTCTTGCCTTTGATGGATCTTCTACCCTTGCTTGTAGATCTGATGCTTTAGCCTTTGTTTTCCCTTGCTTCTTGACCTTGATGCTTCAATCTTCTATGTGTTCTTGGGATGTGCTTCTTTGATTTTCACTTTAGCTTTGGAACCAGGATGAAGAATTTAGGGCAATTAGATTATGGTGAGATTCTTCTAACGATGATAACTATTTGTGAGCTACTTTTTACTTTTTCTTATTAGCACAATCTTCTCTTATTATTATTAGTGTGTGTTCTCTTACTTCATCAAAGAGTTACCAAAACAAAAGAGACAAGAACACAAGATGTTGGCTCTCAGCCAAGGCAAAACCTCTCTCTCCTAGAGAGGAAAACCCTTCTACAAATTTCTCTTATTGAAGCTTCAATTGACAAATGCCAAACCCTAGACAGTTGACAAGAAGATCCTCCAAGCACAAGTCAAGCCTTTTTCCTTTGATCTGAGATCAATTCCTCTTGTTGTACCTTGACCTCTTCCTTCACCCTTCTTCAACTGATAGCTTTACTATAGAAACCCTAGCCATGCATAAAATAGTAGAGACATTCTTCCTTTCCTTCTTCGCTTGAGGTGGAGCCTCCATTGATTGGGGAGAAGCCCTTATTTCTGACTTATCCAAGCTCTTTTCCTTACTGCAATCACAGATCTGAGATGACAGCAATATGATCTTCTTTCTTTCGCACGTGTGGGAGAATACCTTCACAGATTGATGATTTGCTTGCTATTCCTTCGCTTTAGATGTCTTTTTCTTCTCTTGAGGAGGAGGCCTAATTAGTAGCCTTTTCCCACCCCAACCAAGCTTCTTCTTATGATTGCAGTAGTTGATCTAATATGGCAATAGAATGAGCCCTTCCTCTTCGCACGTGTGACAGAAATTTGTCTCAAGATCAGTCCTTCAACCACGGCTAGGATGCTCCTCCTTATTCATTGAAATAGAGACCCTTCTCTTGCTTTTTCGCACCTCTTTGTAGCCCTCTTCTTGGCTGATTTCAAAGATCACTTCTTCCTCCTTTTGTGAGGTCGAGTTGCCTTATATATAGGAGTCTATCCCTCCCATTTGGACCGACTTGACCTTAAGATATCGAATTACTTCTTTTGTTGAGGCCGACATAAGGAGGAGGCTTATGACTTTGCTTGGAGGTCATTCTTTGACTCTAATACATAGATTTACATGGTGTAACATGCCCGCATGGGTCTTCAACTATTACATTGACTCTTTGACTTTCCTAGAAGCACTTAAACATGTGCTTGACCTATCAAATGGGCAAGAAACACATTCTTGATAATAACAAAAATAATAATTATTTTATTTTACAAGTACAAAGATCAAAATTACATTTATGAAGACCAAACCTAGTTACACTTTCTTCAATAGCTCCCTCTCAACCAGGGACTTGTCCAAGCTCATTCTTAACTAGGGACTTGCTTCCAAGTTCCTTCTTAACCAGAAACTTGCTCCCAGGCTCCCTCTTAACTAGGGACCTATTTCCGACAGCAGCTATCTCTTCTTTGGTGGAGATCATGGGACCTTTAGCTGCTTGTATAGCTCCTCCATTCAATGTCATGAATTTTATCTTCATCTTGTATGGCATTGGCCATCCATCACTTTCCTCAAGTCAGTCATGTCATCCTCCCTCTTATCTGAAAGTGATCTTCAAGTCCACATCTGGCTTTCCTTCATAAAGCTACCTCTTCCCCATCATGTTTCCTTCAAGATCTTCCATCCAATCACATGAGTGCTAGTTGTAGATAACATCTACAACTCTCTTTCGGTAGCCCTGTATGAACACATCCAGATGTTGTTCAAAAATAAAAATAAAAATGAACATCAAATCAAAATTACCTTTTGTGATGGCCCTTCATGACATCTGCTTGTTGCAACACCAATATCCTGGATACATATTGAAATATCTCCAACATATTCAATGTCAAGGGTCTCCTTCCTTTCCAGACTTCATCAGAGTCTTCATACCATTTTCCTGGAGACGTCATGGTCAATTCTTCTATTCATCGAATGTTGATTTTCTTTTCTACATGACATAGTTGCATCTTTCATGATCTCTTCTTTATTTCTTCACATATTGCTCCACAGAAACTTTCATCATATTTCCTTCATCTTTGTCAACCACCTCATATTCCATATGAGGACATATTATGTTGATTTCATCTAGTCAATATATGAACCATGCCTTCATGCATCTTCAAAGAAATCCTTTTCCTTTGATCATACTCATGAGGTAGAGTATATTCACCCATGCTATCTAGAACTACAAGATGACATGACTTTGTCAAACATATGCATACATAGCTCTTTTCTTCTTTTGGTCATCTGACTTCCTTCGACAACCTCCTTTTCCATAATTGAAAGTACTTCAATCATCTTGACCTGTTGCATTCCTTTGTCATCATAACATCATTCAAACAATGAATCTCATCCAAGGTGGAATTTTTAGTGAGATACTTGCTTCTTTCAAGAGATGAACCTTCTTGTGAAGATTCCAACGGAGGATCTTGATTATCCTCATCCTGCAAATGCTCCTTTCTAATGATGTATGATAAGATCTACACTAAATGACTTTCTTCCACCCAAAAGTTCTACTTATGCTTCCAATGAGGTTACCAAGAGCTACTTTCTTCTAATGATGCCTGCCATAGACTTCTACTTCAGCGATCTTTCAAGCTTCTTATGCGCTCTTGCTTCAATCATATGCTCTTATAATGCCATCACCTAAAATGATGCATCCTATCATGCTTATAATGCTTCCTATCATGATAGCTATAGTTTACAAGAACTGAAAAGAACTTGGTGGAGAAGATTATCTCAATCATAGTAGAGATATTTTACTTCCTCCTTTGACTTATTCTTTTCAACTTCTTCCACTTCTTCAGTGATATGGGCTTCTTTCCTTCCTCTTTTGATGTCGTCCTTCTTGAGTTTGGGCAATCTCTCTTGTAGTGCCCATATTCTTAACAACCATAGTAATGAACCTTGGCCATATTCTTTTTGTTCTTTATCTGAGGACCAAACCTTCCAAATTTTCCTTTCTTCTTAGCCATGGCAACAAATGCTTGTGCTTGCTCATTTGATCCTACATCGTTTTTTGCCTTCAGCCTAGTTTCTTCAATTTTGCATAGTGATCAAAGTTCATTAAATGGGGTAACTTCTTTATTTCCATAGATGCTTGATGTAAAATTGTCCCATTCCTCTGGTAGTGCATTGACAACTATGGTGGTCATTTCCTTATCAGACATTATTTCTCCCAACTCTTGTAGTGCCCATATTCTTGACAACCATAGTAATGAACCTTGGCCATATTCAACCTTCCAAATTTTCCTTTCTTCTTAGCCATGGCAACAAATGCTTGTGCTTGCTCCTTTGATCCTACATCGTCTTTTGCCTTCAGCCTAGTTTCTTCAATTTTGCATAATGATCAAAGTTCATTAAATGGGGTAACTTCTTTATTTCCATAGATGCTTGATGTAAAATTGTCCCATTCCTCTGGTAGTGCATTGACAACTATGGTGATCATTTCCTTATCAGACATTATTTCTCCCAACTCTTGTAGTTAGTCTCTAATTTCTAACACCCTCATAAAGTATGAGGCTATTCCTTCTTCTTTTGATATCTTCATCTTATAAAGTTCTTGTCTTAATGAGATCACTTCTCCTGCAGTGCTATGGAGAACAATTCTACAAGTTTGTCATATATTTCTTTTGACGTTTCCAACTTTCATACGTAGGGAATGAGGGGATCTTTGATGGATTCTATCAGAATCCTTTAAGCCCTTACTTCCCCTTTCATGTACTTTGCAAGAGCTTGAGCTTCTTCCTTTGGAGGTTTAGTGATTGAGCCCTTAACATGTTCCACGACTTCATTTTCTATGAGGACCAAATTTGTCCTCTTCTTCCATGCAAGAAAGTTTGATGCCCCAACCAACTTGTTGCTTTCCTTGCAAAAAGACATCTTGATAGATTCAAATGTGGACATAAAGATACTTACTTGAGAAGATACTCCTTGATGACAATATCTTCAATTTGCTGCCTTCTTGATTTTTATGATGATATTGATAGAAAATGTCTTCTTAGTGAAGATGTCTTCCTTCAAAAGTGATCCTTCAAAGAGAGGGAGATCACCTTGATTCTTTGATGATGATAACAATGTCTTCTCCTTGCTTTTTCTTCAAGATGCTCCAAATTGTAGTTCTTCTTTATTTAAGTATAGGTAGGGTCTTTTGAGGTCTCCTTCAAGGTGATGTTTGTGCGAAGTTGCCAAGAATGCTTCAAATGTAGAATCCTTCTAGGGTTTTTGAGATATCCTTTAGTGGCTTATTTCAAGATGATGATGTAATCCTTGTCCTTTTGTGATGAGTGGTCCTTCGTGTTGAATGATGTTCTTGATGATCTTTTAGTGCTTCAGTCTTTGGGTGTCCTTCTTTAAGCTACCTTTCCTTGACTCGTCACCTTCGCTCTGAAACCATGTTGAGAAATGTAGGGGCAACAAGTATAGGTGATTTCTTTTACTTTGATAACTACTTGTGATATATTTTTACTTCATTTGATAAGCTTCTTCTTTTTCTTGATTATTATTGGTGTTCTTCTATCATCAAACAGCTACCAAACAATAAAATCAATGAGACAATAGGACACAAGATGTAGGCGATCAGCAAGGGCCAAACCTCTCCAACTTAAGAGGAAAACCCACAAGAATTATTCTTCTTATAGAATCTTCAATTGACAAATTCCAAGACCTAGACCCTTGACCAAAAACCCCTCCAAGACCAAGTCAAACTTGCCTCTTTTGCCAAATCAAATGAGTTGCTTCTTTCTTGTCTTCAACTTCGGCTTTGCACCACCTTGACTGCAACTTCGACCTTCCTTCCTGCAATTTCGATCTGCCTACAACTTCTATAATTTTCGGCCTTTATTTTAGAAACCCTAGGCCGCACGTGTGAGAGGAAAATGGAGAGATCTTGTTCCTTTTTCCTGTGCTTAGGTAGATTCTCTCTCCTATATAATTTGGCTTCAAAAAAGAACTCTTCTTGATGACTTAACTTCACTTCTGCAATTCGGCCTTACTGTTGTAATATGTGCCCTAACTCCTTCGCACGTGTGAAGAGTATTAGCCCAAAAACAACCCTAAAAACTCAACTTTCTTTTCCTCCTTCGTCCTCTTCTTCTTCGCACTCTTTTTCTTTCTTGTGATCGAACTTGATTGTGTTGGATGTGTGTCCTTGAATGAAGTCGAGTCCTCCTTTATATAGGCTTCATGTCCATCTTTGTAGGTCGACTTATTACTATCTCTAGGCCAACTTCATCTTCTAGATAGGCCAAATTGTTTGTTAGCACTTGATGAGGTCTTGGAGGGTTATTTGACTTTATTTTGACTCAAATAATTTCTTTTACAATATGTAACATGCCCCAAATGGGTCTTTCATACATGACAATGATTTAATGACTTGTAAACTCAATGACAAGACCTAGGAGCTCACAATGGGAGCTTGACCTATAAAATACTTTTCTCGAGCATGAAACCCATGCCTCAAGAACAATAAAAATATTTTTTTTTTCTCATTACATCAAATACATAAAATCATGATTACATATGTCATTATGAAGACCAAACCTAGTTACACATTTCAACATATCATACTTTCAATTGTTTCTACCATGATAGCTATCTTTCACAACACTGAAAAGAACTAGGTGAAGAAGATTATTTCAGTCATAGTAGAGATCTTTCACTTCTTCATTCCTTGCTTTCTTCTTCTCAAGTTCTTCTACTTCTTCGATGATATGGGCTTCATTCCTTTGTTTCCTTTTCTTGTTGTCATTCTTGAGTTTCGGACAATCTCTCTTGAAATTCCCCTATTCCTGACAGCCATAGCATTGGATTTTTGACATATTGATCTCCTTTTCCTAAGGACCAAACTTCCCAAACTTTCATTTTATCCTAGCCATGGTAGCAAATGCTTGAACTTTTTCATCTGGTCCTACATCATTTTTTGCCCTCAATTTGGTTTCTTCAATCTTACATAATGAAAAAAGTTCACTGAATGTGGTGGCTTCCATCTTTCCATAGATGTTTGATACAACGTTGCCCCATTCATCAAGCAGTGCATTGAGCACCACGGTGGTCATCTCTTTGTCGGACATTATTTCCCCCAACTCTTGTAGTTGGTCTCAAATTGTGACACCATCACAGGATATGAGGCTATCCCTTCTTCCTTTGATACCTTCATTTTATATAGCTCGTTTCTCAAAAATATTACTTCTCCTGCAATGCTTACGGAGAACAATTCTACCAACTTATCATAGATGTCTTTTGACTTCTCCAATTTTGCTACATAAGCGATGAGAGGATCCTTGATTGATTCTATAAAAGGACTCTTTGAGCCCTTATTTCCCCCTTTATAAACTTTGCTAGAGCTTGAGCTTCTTCCTTTGGTGGTTCAACAATTAAGCCCTTAACATGTCCAATGAATTCATTTTCTATGAGGATCAAATTTGTCCTCTTCTTCCTTGCAAGAAATTTGAAGACCCAACCAATTAATTGCTCTCCTTGCAGAATGAAGTCATTTTGATAGTAGATTCAGTCAAAGATATAAGGATACTTACTTGTCAAGTGAAGATGCTCCTTTGATGGTGATATCTTCAACTTGATGCCTTCATGATTTTGACGATGTTTGCTTCCTCGAGGATGACAATGCTTCTTCTAGAGATGTCCTTTTTCAAATATGCTTTTGATGTGATCCTTTCTTCAAAGAGAGGGAGATCACCTTGATTCTTTTGATGATGATGGCAATGCTTCTTCTTTGATGTATAGACTTCAAGATGCTTCAATGTGTAGTCCTTCTCTGAGTGGATGTAGGGTCCTTGAGGTCTTCTTTTCCTTGTGATAGAGATTGTAAGCTTCCCAAGAATGCTTCAATTGTAGAACCCTTCTTTGAATGAGCTACATGTTGACCACTACGTGTCAACGACCCATAACAGTACACCCCCTTTTTTCGCAAAAAGGATAGCACCTGATCGATGTATCTGCGTCGTCCAGCCATCAACATCAGCCTGACTTCCAACATGTTATGTAAACCCATTTTTCATGTGTATAATGTAAATAATCCCAGTAGACCCGTGCCATGTATGTAACGACCTAGGTAAACCTACCTTTCTAATGACGATATCCATTCTAGGAGGTTTTTCGTCTCACTGATTTATTTTCGGATGATCGGCAGATTTTTTCCCTCCAGTCTTACCCCAAAGCTGAAATGGATTTTGTTGCTAGGATCTTAGGTGAGTCCTAGTGTTCTAGATCGAGTCTATGTAAAAGTAATTTGGGAATAATCCTAACTATTTGGTTAGATTATTTTATTACAAATTGCTTGCTCTGTTGGATTATACTTGTGTTGCAGAAATGGATAGTCTATGAGGGTCTGTAACAAATGGGTTTTCTCCCTTTATGGTTTAAAAATTTGTAAATCTTGATGTAAAATGTCCAACACATGGTCCCTCATAATTAGAACACCATGGCTAAACATTTTAAGGTTGGAAAAATAATTTATCCCCTCATAGGTTAATTAATTAAATTTTTTGACCCAAAACTAATTAAAATCCTAAGCCAAAAATTTAATTAATTCTAAGTCTTAAGTAAATTTAAATTTTCCAAAGACAAAATTCGTCGGTCTTAAAAAATTAAATTTTAAAAGGTCTCGGGATTAAGGTAAATTAATTATTTTGATCAATTTTAAACCTTTGATCCCTGGGGTTAAGTCAAAGTCAATTTTTTGAAGAAATTAACTCAAAAAATATATTTTTGAATTAATTAAAGTGCATTTAAATGAAAAATTCGAATTTCCTCAAAAATAAAATATTTCGGCAGATGAGATTAAAAGATATTTTGATCTCTATCAACGATCAAGATTACTTTGACGAGGATCACTCGAACTAGTAGTTGGAGGATTTATCTTTAAATAGGACGTCATTTGTCAGTCGATCCATCCGATCTCTGAGTCGTGTGCTTAGCAAGAAGCTCTAGTGTAATCTTTTTCTAAATAATAAAGAAAGACTTTGGGGTTAAATTCTGTTGGTGTTACTCTTCATGGGAATGTTGTAAGGTGTTTTATTTTGTGCATAATTTTTTCTAAAGTCATTGATAGTAGCTTCTAAAGAGTGATCTGAGCACAGTTATCTTGTTCAATTTGTTGGGGTTTGAATAATAATTTTAATTTTGAACGTAATAGCAAGTATCTCTATTTGTCTAAATTTAATTATTATTTTCTCGCTCTATTTTTAATGGCTAGATCAAGTTTGGCAAGGAAATCTTGAGATAGATTATCGGGCGTTAGGGGATAGTCTTCAATTGGACCAACCAACTCTTGATCTGTATTTCTTGAAGAGCCCGGCTAAATAAGCTCTGGGCTTATCATTAGATTTTCATTTTGTGATACATGAGGGTTTCAAACTAGCACTTCCTTTTGAAATTCACAAAAAAAAACAAAATGAAAAAAATTGTGCAGCATAATAATAGATCTGGCTAATTAGAGCTTTCAGTTTGTAATTATTGTAATTATCTAACTGGGTTTTTGGGGTTTTTAACAATTTTATCATTGTATATATCGTTTGGGTGTTTTCTTGTTGTCGCACAGCTGCAGATCTGAAAGAGAAGTTTAATTTGAAGTTAGATCTAGGCCTTGGAGGGTAAGATTTGTCCTCAAAATTATTTGTAGGGACATTATTCAAATTTTTTACAATTCGAAGGATTTAAATTTTAGATCTGGGGATTTCATGAGTTTTTCCTAAAAGGAAGTATGAAGCAAAGGTATACTAGTTTAATATAAATTTCTAGAATTTTTTTAAGGGTTTCTTGGGCTACCATATTTTTCTATTTGCTGCCATGAAGCTCTTCAAAAATCACAGCTCCTCTCTGCTGTGTTTTTCCCATTTTCTGCTGCATTTTTTATTTTTGGAAAATTTTCAAATTTTTTTTTGCTACCTGGGGTTTTCCATTTTTCTCTACAATCTTCTCTTCCTCAAACCCACATCCTCTTCTTCTCTATGTGAGCTCTTTCCTTCTCCTCTCTATATCGCCTTACCTCCACGTCCCTCATCCCTACTCACATCTCCCTCTAGGTTCCCTTAACCCACCTCCCATTTCTCTATGTTTTCCTCACTCGGCAACCTAAACCTTCGCTTCCTCGCTTTTCCTTCCGCATCTCCTTTCTGCCCCGTGTGACCTAGCTTCACTATCTGCCTGCTGTCAGATCCTTTGCTCCCCTGCTCTCCTGTGTCCCCTTGCTTCTCCTTTACCACTGCCTTACTTTTCCTGCATCGGCCCTTCCTCATTTACTGCATCCTCCCTTCTCCCATCCCTCCTGCCATCCGCTCAAGCTTCATCTTCCCTCCTCGCATCCCTGCATCGTTCCTCTCTCCCGTCGCCAACCTACAACCAAACAAACATTCATTTTC
Organism: Pinus taeda; assembly: GCA_000404065.3. Taxonomy (NCBI): domain Eukaryota; kingdom Viridiplantae; phylum Streptophyta; class Pinopsida; order Pinales; family Pinaceae; genus Pinus; species Pinus taeda. The sequence goes on along the minus strand of APFE030326091.1, from coordinate 110,415 downwards.
TTTCTTTTTCATTTGTTTTATATCTTGTGTTTTCATTTAGGTTAGGTTTTAGTTTTATTTACAAGTTCGATTTTACTTTTTTGGCTTTCCACGTTTTTTTTTTTTATATATGACTTTGGTTTTATTAGTGTTTTGATTTCTTTTTTACTTTTTTTGTTTTAATTTTGTTTAAAAGAAAAAATCATTTTTATGTGACTTTTAAATTTCTAAAAGAATTAAATCAAAAGAGGACTTACACTTTCACATTTAAAAACTTTTAATTTTTTTATGTGACCTATGGCCCATTAAAAATTTAATTAATTAACCCTTTTGATTTTATTTTTTTTTACTTTTGTCATATTGAAAAATTTAATTGATCATTTACCAAATTAAATTTTCTCATAAAACTTAGCACATTAAAAATTGCCTAAGGAATAATCAAATTTTTAATCTAAAGTTCATTCTTGGGTTTTTATTTGTATTAAGGGTTTTTGGACTTTAAAAATTTTTAAGGAAAATTTTGTGGTATTAATTTCTCTCTTGTCAAACACGCTTAAAATGATATCTAAAGATTGACTATAGGAAATTAACAAATTTTCTAGATCTAGGTCATTAAAGAAAAATCATTTTAATTCTAGGATTGCGAATTGCCTACCATTTAAATTTCATGGTTCTTCATGGTATTTAGATCTTTTTGAATTTAATTGCTAGAATATTTTGCATGCTAAGGTCGTTGTTTCTATCACATCTCTAATTCTCTTCTGAATAGCTTGATTTTGTTTCTTCAAGTAGGTTCATGGTTAATTGAGCATCTAAGGCACTGGTCTAAAAATCATTACTATCTTGTGGTTGTGTCTTATTCATCTTAGTTGATATCTATCAATAACTCACTTAAACAGAACTTATCTCATTTTATTAAGTTATTCAACCTTAAGTCTCCTAGAACCTGTGTTCCACAAGTTTTCCTCATTCATTTACCCCTAGGGACTACCCCCCTTGACTTGTCTAGGAGAGAGTCTAAACGAAGTAAGGATTAGAGTGACAGCCCTTACTCTGAGCGTTGTTGCGATGCTTGGACACTTTGTGCAACAACACAACGGTTTTGAGGTCTCTTTAGTTACTTGCTTTAAGATGATGAGAGGGTTAGTCCTTCTTGATGTTCTTGATGTTTCCCAGTCAATCTTCTTGTGTTTCGGCCCGTGAGTATCCTTCTTCAATAATGTTGCCTTTTTCTTCTTGTCATGGTCACCTTAGCTCTTATACCATGCTGAGAAATCTAGGGCAGCGTTCTTCTAGTGATTTCTCTTTCTTGATAATTGGTTGTGATGTGGTTTTCCTTTAACTTAATTAGCTTCTTCTTGCACTTGATTATTATTAGTGTTTTTATCATCAAAGAGCTACCAAACAATAAAGAACAATGAGACAAGAGAACACAAGATACAAGTGATCAGCTAGGACCAAAACCTCTCATCTTGAAGGAAAACCCACAAGAATTCTTCTCTTCTTATAGAACTTCAATTGATGAATTCCAAGACCTATGACCCTTGACCAAAACCCCTCCAAGACCAAGTCAAATCACTCCTTTGATCAGTTATTCTTCCACAAAGTCAACGTTGGTCAAACTTGCTGCAATACTTGGGATTTTGGCTTCTCTTCAAGATCTCGGCTTCTTTCACAAGTCTACAATTCTCGGCTTTCCTGAAATCTTTTGCGGTTTCACACGAGCAGACAATTTGAGAGTCTTGTCTTCTTCGCTTGGATAGGATCTTCCTCCTTGAGAATTCAACTTATAAAGAGTGTGCACTATGATGTCCTTACTTAGCAATTATGCCAAGTAATTGCTAGTTTTGTCAATTTTGCAATTTTGCCATCATAGACTTAGGAAGAGTGGGTTAGGAGGACCCCACTTGGCAATTTTGATTTGATGTGTCTCCAACATAGGAGAAAGGAAGGAAAATCGATCTTCTAGTAGGAAGTGGGGGCCACCCAAGAGGAATATGCAACCCTTGGAGGAAGGCGTACTTGTGGGAAGATAGAGAGAGAAGGGGTCGATGTATGGGGCCCACTTTGTGAAGGGGGAGCTCAAGGATAAATAGGAGAAGGAGCCTTCATTTGGGGGTTTTTGAACCTTTGACAAACACACTCACCTAGTACGCTTGAATTGTTGAGCCAAGTCTACAAGTGTTGTTCAGCACACGAGATTTCTGAGGGGAAATCCCAACTCCTTCTGTGGACTTTGAGTGCCACCCTAGAGGAGCCATTGTTACATTGTGGAGTTGTTCCGGAGAGCTTTCTACAAGTGAATTCGTGTTATTCTGGAGCAGACTAGGCGCAGGAAGGGACCATGCATTCTTGAGGGGAGTGAGCTACAGAGCAGAACCATTTCCGAGAATTTAGGAGCATATTCCCTCGAGGTCTAGTAGCATTTTTGCAGAGGATTGAACGGAAGTTGGAGGGGCTATCCTACAGACGGAATTTATTTCTCCTAGGCTTGCGCAGTAGTGACTAGACTGGGACCTACGCAGTCATTTGTGGAGGCCACTCATTGTAGGGACTTGATCTAGGATTTTGGGGTTGAATTTGCTTGGGGACATAAGGAGAATATTAGATGAGATTATTCAACATTTTGGAGGTCTTGGACAGCAGTATTTCCTGGTGGTCCGAATTACCCAGCTAGTTGAGGAGCACGGTATAATTGGGGGTAATTTGGGAGGTTGGAACTAGACCCAACCCTTTCTGGGTCTTTGTGGGTTTGTTGAGGAGATGCCAAGGTTAATTTCTCAGAGTTTTTTGAGCCCTCTAGAGGGGCCAAACAATAGTCTCTTTCCAGCCACTAGTTGTAAATTTCCAGGGCCTGCGCAGAGTTTGAAGAGGAAGTGCTTCCTATCATTCAGAAAACACAATTGCTCACCTGGGGTTGTCAAGCTTGCTTTAGCAAGCCTAGGTGCGCACATTCCATACAGATTTTGGACATTCCTCTTTTATAATAAAACAACTCAGTTTGGCACAGTTTTTGGCTAATTTGTCAATGTCTAATTGCATGTTAATTTTATGTGTTGCATGTGGAATTTTGCTTTGTTTATCACTTTTATTTCCTAGTAGGAAAATACAGTGGTATTAGGGCTTTGGTCTTGGCTCAATTGTGGGGACACTTCTATGACCACAGTGGAGAAGCAGAACATTACTTACCGGAGGCATAGATACATGCGCAGGGAGAGGAGGTTGGAGATTACACCTAATACTAAGACCCCAGCATAGGAGGTAGAGGAAATAAACATGGCAGAATCCAAGAGCAAAGAGGAGGCAGCATTTGATAGCCTCTTGAGGGCCCTAAATGACTTGGCCAAGGGATAGAAAGAAATGTTGGAAGAGATTAAGCAGCAAAACTGAGACAAGGGTATTCACAAAGATTTATTGTTTAGGGAGACTCAGAGGCTTCCCACTAGTATGCCCCTCATTCCCCCGCCACTCAGCCACACGCTTTCAGTGGGCCAACCAAGACTACATTGCCCACGTTTTTTCCCTTAAGAGCAGGTGAGCAAGTTGGACAGGATGATATGCCTATGGAGGAGTACTTTCGGGAGTGGCAGTCTATGGGGGAGGGCTTTCGAGTTACACTATCCTTTCGAGATTTTTGCCAACTCAAGCAGAATGACAAGGGCAAGTGCACAAGGGGCAAGCACATAGAATTCAGATCTGCAGCGTACCATTGGGAGGATGTATCTTCCCACATTCGATTGGTCATCCAAATGCACGACTAGGGACTGAGTGGAGAAGTTAGGCACATACATTCAGCTTAGCCAAATAACTAAGGTGGAAGCCATGAAAATGGCTACCTTGCACTTGGAGGGGGCAGCACATGATTGGTGGTTCCATGGGTTGACCACGCTAGGGCATGCCAGCGTGACTTCCTACGAGGACTTCACACGGAGGGTTGTGGAGTGTTTTGACAAGAGGGATTCGGAGGTACATTTCAAAGAGCTCACATAGCTCATGCAAATAGGCAACCCCGAGCACTACATATCAAAGTTTTTGGGGGTATCAATGATGGTGTCAGACTTGTCAAATGCCAAGAGAGTCTATGCTTTTGTGGAGGGCTTGATTGAGCCTTTGCATGGGCTAGTGAGGTCCTGCAAGTCCACCACTTTACAAGAGGCATTATCTTGCACCAGGGATTTACGAGACGTAATTCCCAAGGCTAGGGCACTAGTTCCACCACGAGCTCCTTTCCCACAAAGGGGTCGTGACACTAGGCCTCCACCATGGCGAGATATTCAGGGGTGTGGGCAGTTGGACGATGAGACCCAGAGAGACCTTCATAGGAGGAAGTTGTGCTTCACTTTCCAAGAGCCATGGGCATCGGAGCACAGGTGTACCAAGGGCAACAAACACTACATAGATGTATTTTCTGATAGTGAGTCAGAGGATGATGCAAAGCAAGAGATAGACGTTGGTGATGATAAGCCACAGGTGACAAGAGGAGGAGGGGGCCCACCACCCCCACCAAGAGGAGCTCCTTTCTCGCCTACAGCGGGGGTTTTCGCTTCACTTTAGGGAGTGTTGAAGTACCTTATGTTGAGGATCAGGGGTACGATGCAAGGACAACGTGTATCAGTGCTAGCAGACAGTGGGACAACCCACAATTTCGTAGATGCCCAGATGGTGGAGAGGAGAGGCATACACACAAATTCCTTTGATGGCTTCTCAGTCTTGGAGCCAAGAGACCGTACCATGCAGTGCACTAGATACGTTCCTAGGATGACAGTGGTGATGGGGAACTATTCGATAACAAATCATTTCGTCATGGTTGACATTCCAAACACCAATGTGGTGCTTGGTGTTCAGTGGCTATACTCTCTTGGGCGTGTTACCACTAATTGGCAGAAGTTGGAGATGGAGTTCACAGGCCCTGATGGGAAGATGGTTTTGTTGGGAGGCATGCACTCATATCCCCCACAGACAGTGTCAACACACAAGATAGAGGAAGACTTTGAGACATGGGGATATAGAGTGGATTGTGGAGCTCAAGATATCAGATGCAGGGGACGGGCCCAAACCACCATACCAGAAATTCTGGGGATATAGAGTGGACTGTGGAGCTCAAGATATCAGATGTAGGGGATGGGCCCAAACCACCATACCAGAAATTCAGGCCATTCTAGACAAGTACTCAACAATGTTTGGCGACATTCCACCGGGGCGACCACACAATAGGGGCTTTGAGCACATCATTGAGTTAGAGGAGGGTTTACACACAGTGATCTCCCCACCATACCAACACCCCAAGGCTTATCGAGACGAGATCGAGAAAGCAATACAGGAGTTGCTGCTTTGGGACACATCCGTCCTAGCTCTAGTCCCTTCACGTCATCAGTAGTACTGGTGAAGAAGGAGGGAACCCACCATATGGGCATAGACTACAGGGCCCTGAACAAGCAAACCGTGAAGAACCGATACTCAATACCATGCATAGATGACTTGATGTACAAGCTTAGAAGAGCTAAGTAATTCTCTAAGATAGATTTTGATCGAGGTATCATTAGCTTCAGGTGAGGGAGAAGGACATCCCGAAGACGACCTTCAGGTGTCATTACGGCCACTTTAAGTTTTTGGTGATGCCCTTCGGGCTAACCAACACACCCGCCACTTTTTAGTCCTGTATGAACCATGTGTTCCGCAGACAGTAGTGCATGCATGTTTTGGTCTTCTTTGATGATATTTTGATCTATAGTGGGACTTGGGAGGATCACCTCCATCACTCGGAGGAGGTGATGCACATACTAGAGGAGTAGCAGTTATACACCAAGATATCCAAAAACAAGTTCAGACTTATAGAGATCCTTTATCTTGGCCACATTATAGGAGAGGAAGGGGTGTGAGTTCACCAAGAGAAGATCAGGGCCATCCTGGATTGGCCTACACCCGAGAATGTGATGGAGCTGATGGGATTCCTAGGTAATTAAACCTACTACCAGAAGTTTGTGTGGGGTTTCTCACAGTTGGTCGCTCTCTTGACTGCTTTGACAAAGAAAGGGGCATTTGGGTGGACCGAGGAGGCAAAGGAGGCTTTTGAGCGCCTCAAGCAGGTGATGAGCAGTCGCCCAATGTTTGCATTCTCAGATTTCACGCAGCCCTTTGTATTAGAGTGTGATGCCTCTTGGGAAGGCATAGAGGCAGTTTTGATGCAAGGGGGACATTTGATTGCTTTCGAGAGTCGGAAGTTGCTTACCCATGAGCAGTTGTATTCCATTTATGATAAAGAGATGTTGGCCATCATGCATGCGTTGGCTAAGTTTCGAAAGTACCTAGTGGGCAACAGGTTTAGGGTGACAATGGACCAGAATAGCCTCAGATTCTTCCTAGAACAGAAGCAATTGCAAGAGAGGCAACAAAAATGGGTGAGCAAGATTTAGGCATACGACTTTAAAATAGATTATGTCAAGGGTCGGCAAAATGTGGTGGCAGATGCATTGTCTAGGAGGTCTGCCACCATTTCACTCATGAGCATTGCGCTAGATTGGAGAGCACAATTGCTAGTAAAGTATTCCAAGGATCGCCATGCATGTGATATCCTTGATCGCATGCTACAGGATGACCAGTAAAGGGTGATGAGTGAGGTGATCTACTACAAGAACCAAAGGGAGAAGATTATACAAGTTTCCCATGACTCTCCATTAGTAGGACACCGAGGGTTCACTAAGACATACCAAGCTATCATAGAGCGCTTTTCATGGAAAGGCCTCAAGGATGACGTTTTGAGGCACGTTCAAGAGTGTGACACATACCAGATGAACAAGGGTGAGCAAACACACCCTGTTGGATTATTGCAGCCCATCCCTATTCCTGAGAGGAAGTGGGCGAATGTTTTGATGGGTTTCATCATAAGGGGCCACGTGGTGCAAGGCAAGAATTGTATCCATGTGATGGTCAACAAATTGACCAAGTTTGCCCGCTTTTTTTCCATTTTCGCTTGCTACTCAACTTCGCAAGTAGCCGAGTTATTTTTCAGAGAGGTGTTCCGACTACATGGTCTTCCAAAGACCATTGCCAGTAACCGAGATAGCAAATTTATGGGCGGCTTCTGGCAAAAATTGTTCCCGCTTGTGGGTATTGAGCTCACTCCTAGCACTAGCTACCACCCACAGACCGACGGACAAATGGAGATTGTGAACAAATGGTTGGAGGGCTACTTGTGTAACAATGTCATGGGTCAGTAGCATGCATGGATACAGTGGTTGCATTAGGGTGAGTACTACTACAACACCACTTACCGCACATCCATTGGTATGTCTCCATTACAAGCTTTGTCTGGTTATGAGGCGTTGACTTTTGTTGACATGATTTTTGGAGACAGCAAGGCCCCTAGGGCCAAGGATTGGATACAGGAGAGTCGAGATATCCTCAAGCTCTCAAGGATAACCTAGAAACTGTGCAAAACCAGCAGAAACTGTATGCGGGCAGGGGCAGAATAAAGAGGCAGTTTGAGGTTGGAAATTTGGTCTTTTTGAGACTCCAACCATACAGACAGTCCAAACTGAAGCAGAAGGGAGCAGAGAAGCTTAAGACCCGTTTTTATGGGCCTTACCAAATCAACAAATGGGTTGGAAAGGTAGGGCATGAGTTGGAGCCGCCTCCAGGAAACAAGGTCCATAACATATTTCATGTATCTTGCCTAAAAAAGGCATTGCGATAGCAGGTGACAACAGCTTTAGAGTTGCCTCCGATGGAGGATGAGGGGCACTTGATCTTGGAGCCTAAGGCTATTTTGGAAAACAAGGAGAGGAGACTAATGAGTAAAGTCATCAAGGAGTTCTTGATCAGGTGGAAAAACCTACCCGATGAGGATGCCACTTGGGAAGGTGAACAGGTACTCTAACACCCATCATTGCAATTGCTTGGGGACAAGCAAGATTTAGGCGAGGAGGACTGTGATGTCCCTACTTAGCAATTATGCTAAGTAATTACTAATTTTGTCAATTTTGCCATTATAAACTTAGGAAGAGTGGGTTAGGAGGACCCCACTTGGAAATTTTGATTTGATATGGCTCCAACTAGGAGAAAGGAAGAAAAATCAATCTTCTAGTGGGAAACGGGGACCACCCAAGAGGAATACGCACCCCTTGGAGGATGGTGTACTTGTTGGAAGAGGGAGAGAGAAAATGGGTCAATGTATGGGCATTAGGGCCCACTTGGTGAAGGGGGAGCTCAAGGATAAATAGGAGAAGAAGACTTCATTTCAGGGCTTTTGAACCTTTGACAAACAAATTCACCTAGTACGCTTGAGTTGTTGAGCCAAGTCTACAAATGTTGTTAAGCACACGAGATTTTCGAGGTGAAATCTCAACTCCTTCGATGGACTTCGAGTGTCACCCTAGAGGAGCCATTGCTGCATTGTGGAGTTGTTCGAGAGAGCTTTCTATAGGTGAATTCGTGTTACTCTAGAGCAGACTAGGCGTAGGAAGGGACCATGCACTCTTGAGGGGAGTGAGCTACAGAGCAAAACTATTTCCAAGAATTTAGGAGAATTCCCTCGGGGTCTAGCAGTAATTTTGCGGGGGATTGATTGGACGTTGGAGGGGCTATACTACATGCCGAATTTATTTCTCTTGGGCTTGCGCAATAATGACTAGACTAGGGCCTACGCAGTCATTTGTGGAGGCCACTTGTTGTTGGGACTCGATCTGGGATTTTACAGTTGAGTTTGCTTAGGGACTTAAGGAGAATATTGGGTGAGATTACTCAGCATTTTGGAGCTCTTGGACAGCAGTATTTCCTAGTGGTTCTAATTACTCAGTTGGTTGAGAAGCACGCTATAATTGGGGGTAATTTGGGAGGTTGGAACTATGCCCAACCCTTTTTGGGTCTTTGTGGGTTTGTTGAGGAGAGACCAACGCTAGTTTCTCAAAAAAAATTGAGCACTCTAGAGGGGCCAAACAACAGTCTCTTTCCAACCAGCAGTTGTAGATTTCTAGGGCCAGTGCAGAGTTTGAAGAGGAAGTGCTTCCTATCATTTGGGCAACACAATTTCTCACCTAGGGTTATCAAGCTTGCTCTAGCAAGATCATGTGCACACATTCCATATAGGTTTTGTACCTTCCTCTTATATCATAAAATGGCTCAATTTGGCGCAATTTTTCGCTGAATATGAGGGTGTCTAATTGCATGTTAATTTTTGTGTGTTGCATGTGGAATTTTGCTTTGTTTATCACTATTATTTCCTAGTATGAATATTACAAAGACAGTCTTCTTGGCACCAAAAGTGGCTTCTTAATGGTCCTGCAATTTGATCTTCTTGCAGCAGATGGATGCCATAATTCTCCTCGCACGTGTAAGATCTTTTAGCCCAAAATAGATCCCAAACCTTTTGATCTTCCTTCTCCTTTTCTTCGATATATAAGAGGCTCCTTATTCTTCCTTATTCACACTTCTTACTTGTTTTTGAATGCATCAACCATGCTCCTTTGAATGAGGTTAAATGCTTCTATATATAGGCTTCCTTGAGTGCCCTAATAGGCCGACTTGCTCCTTTAAAGGTCGACTTGTTCTTTGCACCATGACAAGGTCATGGAGGGTCTTTTGACCCTAGATTTGACTCAATTAAATTTTATTTACAATATGTAACATGCCTAAAAGGGTCTTCCATACATGACAATGACTCAATTGACTTGTAGACTCAATGACAAGCCCTAGAAGCACACAATGGGTGTTTGACCTAAAAATAAATTTCGCCTAAGCTTGAAGCCCATGCCTAAAGAATAATAATAAATTTATTTCTCTTTACATCAAATACATAAAATCATGATTCCATATGTCATTGTGAAGATCGAACCTAGTTGCATATTTCAACAAAATGCAGGGTTTGCAGCAGAGTATTAGGGTTGACGTGTACCCTAACCAAGGCTAACAGAACTCTGTGAAAGTACTCAAGAGCCAAGGACAAGAGGAGAAAAAAACAAGGTATGTTTGTCTCTTTTTGTTGATGTGTTTCTAGTGGATAGTCAGTCCAAGATTGGACAGATTGTTGGAGCATCTTAAGACTATTAGAAAGGTAGCAAGAAGGTGTCTTTGTTGTGCCCTAGTTTAGGGCTCCTTCAAATAATGTGTTGTCCTTAAAGGGTTGTCCTAAACTCTGTGAACAAGTGCATTGTATGGGTGGTCGAGACCCTAAATGAAGAGAGATATGACCACACTATTTTAATGGAATCCTGATCTTCAAGTGGGCCATATTCAGCCTCAAAGAATGTACTGTAGCAGATGGGCAACAAGGTAGGACTTGCATAGTGAAGGAAGAAAGATCTGATTTTGAACAGTTAGAGAAGCAGCCTATGTACAATGGTTGGAGGACTGTAAGTGGTTGATTGGTAAGGCCTAAGTGTTATGGACAAGTGGAAGACTTGTCACAACAAGTGGACAATACGTTAATTAACTTTTGGAGAAGCCCTAAGAAGTAGTCTTTCAGTAAAGTCTGAAGGATGTTTAGAGGGGCAGATTTGAAGAAGCTCTTTGTACAGTGAGTGCAAGTGTTAGCTATTATGTGACCAGATTTGTAAAAACTCTTAAGGACAAGTAAAGCAGTGGACATTCACTGTCAAGTGGATTGTGTTTGGAAGACCTTATGATGAAATCTTGGAGATATTGGAAGGCAGTTTGATTGGTGCCTTAAGGACTGTCAATTTGAGGGTTGTGTACAGAAACCCTAAGGACAGTCATCCTAGAGGCAGGATTGACTAGAAGGTTTATTCGAAGACCATAAGAGTTGGCGATTCTGGAAAGATGAAAATAGCAACTAGAGGAAAGAATTATTAGAGACTATGAAGTTGCGTTGTCTGGTAAAGACTGATTGGAAAGGTTAGCCAAGTTGACTGAACAATGGATTGGCTGACCTAGTATCGTCATGATCAGAACTGTGTGATGGATTATCTTCAAGGCAAGAAGCAGTGCAGGAAGTAGTGTTGGACACAGTGTTGGATGCAATTGGTGAAGACCTCAAGTAGAGGATCATGGACTATTAGGAGGCAGATTTGGAGCCCTAGTTCAAGAAGCTGCAAAGATGAGTAAACTCAGGGATAAGAGGGCTGGTTCAGGAAGCTACAACTATAACAGGTAGTTGATGTAAGGGAAGTATGAGTACTTCCGACACAAGTTGAGGCTTGTTGATGAATTCTACCTGTTTGAAAGGGAGTGAGCATGGATCTGTCCTCTCAGGTTGAGAGGGAGTAAGGTGGACATTGGTTCTCCCTGTGTCACATACTAGCCCAGGACTAACCACCATAAGTCTAGCGCATGCATCACGGATACGGAGAATGGATTGAATAAGTTTGGTTCTCCTTGTGTTAGGTACTATGATAGATTAGGATTGATATCCTAAGTCAAGTACATAGACATGGATAAGGAGAATGGTGGATTGGATAAGCATCTTGGACAGACATTCTAGAGTTATGTACTATGATGGATTAGGATGGAGATCCTAAGTCAAGTACATGGACTTGCATAAGAATGGTCCAATGGACAGACATTTCCTTGAGGGAAATGGTTTGGTGAAAGATATACTCCAGGTATTCTATAGAATTTTTCGCAAGAATTTTTTGTGGATCTTCTGTGATAGTCTCTGCGGTAGAAAAGGCGAGTTTTCTGGGGTATAAGATACAAGTTTCCCAAAGTTGACGACCTGAAGAGAATGCAAGTTTTCTGAGATTAGATAACCTGAAAAGATGTGAATTCTTAAGGAGATATGAGAGCTACTAGAACTGTTTCTGTGTTAATATGCTAGCTAATGTAGCAGGACTGTAACGCGCGCTGATAAAGGACCTTAATGATTGTAATCTGAAAGTTGAAGAAGGACTACAAGGTCAGTAAAATATAAGCTACAGGAAGAACGAAGACAAGGCATTTTGTAACAGATTGACTATCTTATTGAAGATGAATCATGACAGGATGGACAGCTGAATTGGAGATCTTATGGAGGTAGTTGTTTTGGTCTTGATCTTGATATCTCATTTGATCTGATTCTATAAGACGAGGATTGTTCGGGTTTTCCCCAATTGTGGGGTTCTTCCCTGATCTGGAGCCTATCTCTTGTGTTTATTGTCTTGTGATCTTCATGTTTATATTTTGGTAATTGCTTGATGAAGTAAACAGAACACAAAAATTTAATAAAGAAGCCAACAAAGTTCACAAGTAATTATAAAGTAAGGAAAATCAACATTTACCTTGAATTTCCAACAGGAGCTTGTGTGATGCTTAGCTTGAAAAAGACTTTAAGCATTGGTTAGGCATCTTAGGTTTTTCTATCATATTAAAAGGTTGAGGAGATGAACCCTTCACTCAAACCAAAATCATTTGTTAGCCAGGTTAAGCTTTTTCATTTTCTACCATATTATAAGGTTGAGGAATCCAAGGAGTCTGAAGACTTTGAACTGGATGATGTTTATGTAGCTCATGTTGATAATCCCATTTCTAGTAGTGGTGATGAGTTTGATAAGTGATCATGTTGATCAGTGGTTTGTAGTAGGCTAGTGGCCCAATAGCTTGTAGCATGGTTTTTGGACTCTAAAGGCCATCTATAGCCTCATTGACTATGTATTTTGTTGTTGATATGTATTGCACTCCGGGCCATTTTGATATATTCACCCTTACATGGTATATAGATGAGAAAGCTTTGCATATTTTGACTCTAATGGTTTGGAATTAACTGTTTTATGTATTTTTTTTAAATGGTTCATTGAATCTGGTTTGATCCGGTTCCAGTTCGAAACCCAATTTGATAGGTGGTTGGTTCCAAAACTGGTTCTGATTTTTCAAACTATGGATATGACTCAAATACAGCTACACATCTTACTTTATATCTTATACACAATTTAAGTTGCAAGGTTAAGAAAAATACCAGCTGAACAGCTGCAAAAATAAAAAGGATATCTCTGGTTACAAAGAATCGGAATTTCAAGGTTCTCCACTTCCTGTCTGCCGCAGCATGCACTCGAAGGTGGTAAGGTGCCTTGCATGTTGTACAGTGAGCAAATGCAAATCCCTCCTGTAATGTCAATAAGATTAAAGTAATCAATTTAAAACATACTGAAACAGAAACTTGAGCAGATTAAAACAAGTCCAATCCCATAATAATCACAGCAAACCAAAAAAAAATAGCCCTTTCACAAAAGCAGAGACATCTTCTTTCTGAACCCAAAGATATTATGTGACTTAAAAAAGAAAAGTAGTTACATCTCATGAAAATGTAAGTGCCTTACACAATTAAAGTGATGATATGGGTTCTTTTAATTCCAATTAACTCACTTGCCTCCAAAAGGACAAGAGAAAACCAAGATTCTTCTCTATTTTTAAAGGATACTATAATATTTGCCAATTCTGTTTTCAATTTTCACTTTAAATTGGTCTTTTGCAGTAATTATATCTGGTTGTCGTGAACATATCCATTGATACAAAGTATACTTACAACAAGAAAATTGGCAAACAAATAGTATAATATGAGAATGTTGAAAAGATCAAGCTGCAACAGTAAAAGTGTCAACCATATTAATCAAAGGGGCCACCCTAAGAAGATAACATAATATAATTTACAATCGGAAAACCTAAAAGCATGTGAAAATCCAGAAAAATAACATTGCAGTTCACTACTGCTTTCAGTCAAAGGAATTTGATGGATGGTTATCATTAAGTCAAAACAGAAAAAACCATCCTTTTCTACCAGAGGAGATGTGTAGCAAGCTATCAGTGTATCAAACTAGACAAAAGACAAATGTTCCGACAAGATCTGGGGACTTGCAAAGAAAGAAACTTGGTTGTGTGCTCACTGAATGACCAAAATATAGAAGTGCTTTTGTTCATTTACGAAGTTGCTTTTCTTTTACCAAGTTCATGGGTATTAGTAAGCCTGAATCATTGCGACAAAAGCAGTATATTTCAAATTTTTCAAAAAGCAACAGAAAATAGTAAATACAATGAAACATGTTTTAAGGATATGTAATACATTGCCAAAATTGGCTCTCACAATATAAAGCAACTTGATTTCCTCTAGCAACAAAAATTAACTCTAATACATCAAAGTGGAGCAAATATTTTTCATTATTACCAAGTAAAACATTACAAGACTATTTGCACCCCATCCAAATTCATGTACAATCTAATAAACCTATAACATGGTTGGCAAGTGCTATCACCACAGCCAACCAACATGTGGAAAAATAACAAGGGTCACATGTTGATTTTTGACCCTTACGTAGTTCTTTTTTTCTCATTTAAATAGTTCAGATGGCCCTCAAGTACCACAAGCAACTTTCAAGTTAACTGTCAAATCATGTGTTTTATCACTGATAACAATGTTTTTCTTCATTGTAAAGCCACAATATTTAATTCAATAAACTTGTAGCATTTCTCTCAATAACTCTTTCCATTGTTGCATTGTTGATCTATCTAATGATAATCATGGTGCTTGCTCTAGTTTTTGTCCCTCTTGGTCCCACCATATCATCCACCCCATCTTCACATCAGGGGATATATCAGATCCTAATTATTATAGGACTACCATGGAAACACATTTGGGACCAAAACTAAGACACTACAACATGTTCATAAAGAAGGACCAATCAACTCTATCATAGGCTTTTTCAATGTCAATTTTAAGAAACAAAGAATCTTATCCCATTTCCCTAGCCCACTCCATGGCAGCCCATGCAAAAATCAAAATATCTAGAATAAATATGCCTTGCACAAATCCCAACTGCTCCTATTTGACTATTCTCTAAGCAACTTTATGAATCTGAAGAGCCGATAATTTAGCCAAGATTTTATATCAGGCACAGACCAGGGCAGTGGGCCAGCACCCCTAATTGTTTCTTTGTAAGCATTCTTTGTAGTTTGGAATCAATTTGATTATCTCTTGACTGATAGAGATTGTAAAAGTGCCTAAAGAGAAAGCCAACAATAGTTCCCCAACATCATGTGGCAAGTACTAGACATTGAAATCTATAATATACCTATGATATATTAGGTAATACAATTATAACAAATAATATCATTAATGATGTATTAATGTTACCAACTTCGAGATTCATTGCATTTAAGTTATAATTGTTCCGCAAAATGCAATCCATCTTTATGACATAGAAAGAAGAGAGTGATAAAAATCATGAATGATACAGAAAATCAACATCAACAATATTAACTCTGATGAGATGAATTTCAACGCTAGAAACATCGATATTTCACAGTATGAAAGCCTAAAACAATAATATATAAATTAAATGTGATATATGTTAATATTATAAATACCACAATAATATCGACAATGTCATAATATATCATGAGATTGTGGAAGAGATGATATTATCACAGCAAAAAATACCAATATTTTTCTAATCCTGATATTATCACAATAAATAGAAAATATCATAACATTTTAGGAAAATATTGAAGTTGAAGTAATATATCATTATGTTTGCACCAGTTATAATTTATAACCCAATTTTGGCCTTTTCCCCTCATTTTGAAAAATTAAAAAAAAGGTGGGTGATTCAGCTTTAAGGAGTTTATCACCATTTTTTATCATGCTAACAAGGGGAGATACAACGTTTTCATTCCCATTAGTCAAGCTATTATGAAGTGCAGATTGACTCCAATCTACCATTTCCATATTCCAATGTATGTATAAAAATTTATGCTTGCATATTCTGTTAGTTTTTGGTAGCATCGGATGTGCTCTAGCTTGAAAATTGGCGGAGAGGCTAAGGCACATGAGTTCTAAAGAACACAGAAACCGTTTGGTGAAATTCCACCCGGATTGTATTTTATTAAAATAATTAATATTTTTAATGGGGTTCCTAAGTCTAAACTTAGGAAAATTATAATATTAATGGGCATTAATCAAAATATGCGTGAGAATGATCTAGAAGGCAAATCAAGTCATGTTTTAAGCTTAGCCGTTGATTAGAGACTTAATCTCGGCCGTTGAAGTCTCAACAGGAAAAGTATAAGAAGGAGACTTGGGGTTCATTTAAACACTCATAGAAAGATTGAGGAAATTGATTTTCTGAGGTTAGAAGTTCTCAAGAGGAAAATCAATTGGGGAGATCTTGCAGCAGAGGGGCAGGGATAGTTCGGGAATACTGACAGAGAGGCGGAGAGAAGCGACTGGAGGCAGCGCAGCAGCTAAGAGGATTGACCTTGGGCCAATCAGGGCCCACCCAGGCCTGACGCAAAGCCAGAAGGGTCAGCGCAGACTCAGAAAGTTGCCCTCCACACAAAAAGATGGAACGTCGGGGAACTGTCGGAACAGCCAGGAAAGTTGACGCAGTGGGCAGAAGAAACAGTGCAAGGCTGACGCAGAACCTGAAAGGTTGACATAGGGCCTACGCAGGGCCAGCGCAGAGGTAGCCAAGGTTAGCTAGTCTTGTTGCCGGATCAATGGGAAACTGTCAGGTGAAGTGAGGTAAAACTCACTCAAATTTTCCGCCATTGTATTTTCTCTGTCACTAGTTTGTCGGGAGGGCAACCAGCATTTGTATTCAAAACTACTGCTTAATAATAGAAAACCCTCATAGTTGTTACACTGGTTTTCCCGCATTGAGTTTTTCCGGGGACTATTTTGTCCAAAAATAACAGTGTCCTATGTATCTTGTTTTTTGCTCAGTTTTCTGTTTCATGTAATCAAATTTAAAGTAGTGTAGGCTGCAGAAGTAATTTACATCAGTGTTCAAAAAATAACTTGATAATGTATATTAAAATCAAGTAGGCAAAGAAATTCAGTTTTGCTATAGTAAGGGTTCCTTGAGGATAAGAATTTTCACATGGTATCGGAGGCTTGATTTTGAAACAGGAAGAGCAGAGCCAGCACTGAGCAGAGAGGCCAAAAGTTGCCTTGGCAGCAATTCGATTCCCCTTGAAGGGATTGCGAATCCTTGCCAGGAAGCAGAGATTCTGAGGAAATCTCTCTCTGAGAGAGTCAACAGAAAGGTATGATTTCCAGTTCGTGCGTTTGCAGACGCAGAGGGAGTGACATCAAGCCTCAGCGCAGTTCTTGAAGGGAGCAATTTCTGCCGGGCCAAAAGTCTGTCGGAAAAGAGTGAAGACATGTAAGGGGAATTTTCTCCTCAGAGAACATTTTTTGGCAAAAGGTTGAATTTCTCACTTGCTAAGCAGTTGCGTAGTGCTGAGCAGTGATTAGAGGAGTCAGTTCGACAGTTAGGTGAGATGGAATCGCATGGACTCAGAGATCAAGACAGGTTGGAAGGAGCTTCCAACTATGTCATATGGAAGACCAGAATCTTAGTTGTTCTGGAGGAGTATGATCTCGAAGCTTACGTCAAAAGTGTTGTGGTTGTTCCTACTGAAAATGATCAAAGGAAGAAGTATAAGGTTGAGCAGGGGAAGGCAAAGGGGCTCATTCTCGATGGAGTTCGAGATCAAGTGGTCTCACACTTGCAGGGCAAGGATACAGCCCGAGAAATGTGGGAAGCCTTGTCTTCTTTGTATGAAGGCTCTTTCGAACAACGGAAGATGTACCTGGAACAGAAGTTGTAGTGGGCATTGATGTAGAAGGGAGAAGGGGTTAACTCCTATCTTCAACGTCTTCAAGACACCAAAGACCAGCTTGTTGTAGTGGGTCGACTCCTCAAACCCCCGCGATGGTAAAGATAG
Organism: Pinus taeda; assembly: GCA_000404065.3. Taxonomy (NCBI): domain Eukaryota; kingdom Viridiplantae; phylum Streptophyta; class Pinopsida; order Pinales; family Pinaceae; genus Pinus; species Pinus taeda. The sequence continues at coordinate 92,787 of APFE030326091.1, read as the reverse complement.
CCCTGAATGGAGTCTCGGATGAATGGCAAGTCTTCGTCCAAAGTATATTGGGCAAGGAAAGACTTCCTTCATGGGAGGAGATTTGGGCAGCCCTTCAACGGGAGGAATTAAGGAGGGACCTAGTTAAGGTCAACCTCAATGGCAGCAGTGGCAATGGCACGAAGACCAAGAAGGAGGAGGAGAACACAGCTCTAGCATCAAAGGGGCAGCAGAAGCAGATGCGAAAGGACATTTTGAAGGTGAAATGTTTCAGATGTGGCGAGTTGGACCTCTTTGCATCCCAATGTCCTTTGAGGCAAAAGGATAAGGATGAGAAACATTATCCTAAGGTTGCTCCAGCAAAGATTGACAAAGAGGAGTTTGCCATGAGTGCCCACGCATCTCCAAGAGGGAAATGGGGCGATATTGAGTTGTAGTTAGGATGACTACATGTGGGCAGGATCCTTGAGGAGTCCACCCCTTGGATCAATTCCTTGCTACGAGGGGCCCAGATTCAGCAATAGCGAGATGGATTTAGTGTCAAATGATGCAATGGATTGTTTAGAGGATAGATGCAGTAGCCCGGGACCAGGAGCTGATCAACACAGAGCAAGGTTGGCAGCAGTGTAGTTGGCATAGTGCAGAAGTCAGCAGCAGCACAGAAGATTCAGAGGATCAGAGACTAGAGCAGTCAAATTCCAACATTCATCGTATTATGTTGAACACAGTTAAGTTCAATTAATTTTGGATGTTTTTCAGTTGCTTCTCTCAGCAACTAAGTTGTAGTACGAATGCAGTGTTTGCAGTGGCAATGCTAGCAGCATAGCAGATGCAACATTTGAGAGGGAGCTATAGTACAGATGAAACAGTGGCAGTGGCAGTGTCATGGGCAACAATGCGGTAGCAACATCACAGTGTTGGTGGCAACAACAGTGCAGAAAGGAGGTGCTTCAGAAGCAGAGCAACATGTAGTTGGACATTGTTGCTAGAGCACTTTCCTCGCTAAGAGGGAATGTTAGTTTTTGGTAGCATCAGATGTGCTCTAGCCTTGAAAATTGGTGGAGAGGCTAAGACATGAGTTCTAAAGAACCCAAAAACTTGCTTCACAACAGTTGCAACTTCTCCTTCAATCACAATTTCGGACTTGATATTTCTTACTATAATTCTCGACCTCCCTGCAAAAACCCTAGCTTGCACATGTGAGGAAAATATGGTAGAATAGGTTTCTTTTCCTCCTTCATTGGAGGATCTCCTTTCTCCTCAGCAATTCAGCCTTCAAAATGATTCTTTTGAGCCCCAAACTTCGACTCGTTATGGTGACTACAATTTTGTTTTTGCAACAACAGAATGTGCCCTAGTTTTCCTCGCACGTGTGAGAGATGGTAGCCCAAAACTCAAATTTCGGTTTCCCTTTTTGTCTCCTTGTTTCTTCTTCTTCTTCACTCCTTTTTGGTCTATTTTACTTCCTTGATCGAACTTGTTGGATACTTCCCAAGTGAGGTCGAGTTCTCTCTTATATATAGGCTTCTTATGGAGGTCGAATAACCCTTATGAGGCTGACTTGTCATCCCTTGAAGGCAGACTTGTTACAGCTAGGCCGACTTGATCTTGGAAGGTCTTTATGACTCAAATTGACTTGCAAAAATTTTCTTTACATGATACAACATGCCCAATGGGGTCTTTCATTATATGACAATGACTCAATTGACTTCTTGATTCTATGACAAACCCCAGAAGCACTCAATGGATGCTTGACCTACAAATAAAATTTACCTTGAGCATGAAACCCATGCTAAAAAATGATAATAATAATTTTTCCTTTCTTTTTACAATATACAAGAATCAAGAGTACATTTCATATTTATGAAGACTGAACCTAGTTACATACTTCAACAATCCCTCTTAACTACGGAGGTATTCATAATACATACAAGGTACATGGACATTCTCATACTAAAGAATTCTCATAAGAAGAGTTTGATTGGTAAGCCATCTTATAAGCTAACTTCTCAGCTTATATCAATGCATCTCATCATATCAACAAGCATTGTCACATAGCAAGGCCTTGATTAACAACTCTATCTCTCCACAAGATTAGAGCACAATGCTGGCGGGACCAATGATTTATAGACACCTTCATCATTGTCTCTCAAGGCACATACCCCATCCAGATGTTCAAGGTATGTCCTTCTAGGACTATTCCCATCTTCGATTTACACATCCTCATGGAATTTTCTCTTCGACTACTCTTTCCTATTGGATGCCCTACCTCATCCTCAAAGAGTATCGAAATTTAGATGCTTACGCAATCCTCCATTCTTCTTATCTATCCCTCCCTCTCAACTAGGGAGTGTTGAAATATGTAACTAGGTTCGGTCTTCATAATGACATACGTAATATTGATTTTGTGTATTCAATGAGAAGAGAAAAAATAAATTTATTATTATTGTTCTTGAGGCATGGGTTTCATGCTCAAGGGCAATTTATTTTAGGTCAAGCTCCCATTGAGAGCTTCTAGGATTTGTCATTGAGTCGATAAAGTCAAAAAATGTCATTGTCATGTATGAATAACCCTTCTTCGGCGTGTTACATATTGTAAGAAAATTGTTTGAGTCAAATTAGAGTCAAAAGACCCTCCAAGACCATGTCAAACATGCAAGCATCAAGTTGGCCTCATGGAGAAACAAGTCGGCCTAATAAGAGGCTCAAGGAAGCCTGTATATAGGGCACTCTACCTCATTTGGAGACACATCACTTACACACAAGTTCGATCATCAGGACAAGAAAAGGTGCGAAGAAGAGGAAGACAAAGGAAGGAGGAAAAGTCGAGCTATTTTGGATTTGTTTTTGGGCTACTTCTCTCCACATGTGCGAAGGAAATAGGGCACATATTGTTGCAGTGAAGCCGAGTTGCAGAAGTAAAGTTAGATCATCAAGAAGAGTTGTTTTGGAAGCTGAATTCTCTAGGAGAGAGAATCTACCCAAGCAAAGAGTCGAAGTTGCAATTTCTAATCAAGTCGAAGTTGTAATTTCTGAGCAGGTAGAAGTTGCAGTTTCTGGGCAAGTCGAAGTTACAGTTTCTAAGCAAGTCGAAGTTGCAGTTGTAGTTTTTAAAGTTGCAGTTGTTGAGCAGGTTGAAGTTGTTGGAAGGAGAAGTTATTCAAATAGGAAGCGTTGATTTGGTCTTGGAGGGGTTCTTGGTCAAGGCTCTAGGTCTTGGAATTCGTCAAATGAAGATTCTATAAGTTGTTGCCCCTAGATTTCTCAACATGGTTTCAGAGATAAGGTAACAAGTCAAGGAAGGGCAACTCAATAAAGGACACTCAAGCATTCAAGGACCAAAGAAGAATATCAAGGGCTTCAAAGCATCAAGAAGATCCTCTCATCTCCAAGGCATTTTGAAGACAAGGACTACATCATCATCTTAAAGGAAGTATCTAAACCCTAGCTCACTCAAGGAAAAAGTCTACCCCTGAAGCATTCTTGGGAATGTAAAAATTTCTCATTTCCCACCTTGGTTTTCAGTTTCACCTTATTTCTCCAAAATAGTTAAATGCCCTTTCCCATATCCATACATTCAACAACTGAAAAATAAATATTGTTGAAAACACAAATTCTGAAAATTTTACAGAATGTTGGAAAATGCAGAAATAAAAATCAGCAGGTACAAACAGCCATTAAACACATTTAAACAGTGATTTTTGCTCAAAGTGACCCTGGAAAAACCCCCTACAACTCTTGGGAAAACCAGTTCAAGAGCTCCTTATTTCTGAAAATGCTTTTTTTATAGTGAGAAATATTCAACAAAAATCAGCAAGCAAACTTTTACAACTTATCTCGTTTTTCGTGCCTCACAGCCAACTGGAAAATACTTGCGAACAACAAAACAGGACAGCAATAAATGTTGTATGGCCTCCTTGATTTTTGTGCCCACTTTCAGCCTTAAATACTATTGTACAGCCTGCCTAGAAATGCGTGCCAAGCTGCCATAAATATGATGTACGGACCTCAATTTGCATGCAGAAAAACCCAGCAATATGTTGTACGGATTTGCCTCGATCTGCATGCCAAAGTATAGCCAATTGTTGTACAGCCTTCCTTGGAAAATGTGCCAATAAACTGCTCCTCGATTTCTGTGCAAACAGCTGTACGGATTTCTAAAAAATCGTGCCAAAATCTGCATTTCACTGTGTGCTAACTCAGCTGTACGGATTTGCTAAACTACTGCCTTGGAATGTGTGCCAAGTTGTTGTCTCCTTCTCCTCCCTGTCCAAAAATCTCCCTTGCTCTCTTGCTCTCCTTCTTTCAATCTGCACATGAAAGAATGAATGACCTTTTCCTCCTTTTCCTCCTTTAATCTAACCCTAAGTGACTTTTGGGGAACCCCTAAATCCAATGGCTGAAATAGATTGAGATCTAGGGCTGAGATTCAATGCTCATTTAAATCTCACTTTCTAATTCACCCCACTTTAATAAAGACCCACTTAGTCATTTATTTCCAAAGTCACTTTTCCTTTCTAATTTTACATTGACTTTATTAAAGTCACTTTAAAATTAGACTTTAGTAACTTTATCACTTAAAGTCACTTTTAAATTAGATTTGACTTTATAAAAAATATAAAGTCACTTTAGGAGAAAAATTAAATTCTTTTGGACACTTTTCCCTAGGCCAAAGATCAAAGCCTTAGGGAACCACCTGTCCTCCGGTACCAAATTTCAACAAGAAATCTCGATCAAATCATCATCTCAAAAAGACCTCAAAAGGACTTTTATCTCTACTCAAATAGAAGATCGAAGCATCTTGAAGTCTACTCATCTAAGGGAAGCAATAATAAAGGTGTTGTCATCATCAAGGATTCAAGGTGATCTCCATTTCATTAGATCAAGGATCACTTGTTGAAGGAAGACATCTTCATCAAGAAGAAGTTAATTATTGCCAATATCATCATCAAAATCAAGAAGGTAGACGACTAAAGATAGTGACAACAAGAAGTATCTTCACAAGTAAGTATCTTTATGTCTACATCTTAATCTATCAAAATATGTTTTTGCAAGGAAAGCAACAAGTTGGTTGGGGCTTCAAACTCTCTTGCATGGAAGAATTGGACAGATCTGAACCTCATAGAAAAATGAGGTCATGGAACATGTTAAGGGCTCAATCACTAAACCTCCAAAGGAAGAAACTCAAGAACTTAAAAATTCATGAAAGGGGAAGTAAGGGTTTAAAGGATTCTCATGGAATCCATTAAGGATCCCCTCATTCCCTATGTATCAAAATTAGAAACATGAAAAAAAATATGACAAACTTGTAGAATCGTTCTTCATAAGCACTGCAAGAGAAGTGATCTCGCTAAGACAAGAACTCTACAAGATGAAGATATCGAAAAACATAGGAATAGACTTGTTGTGGCACAAAGTGTCAAAGCACCACAACACCAGTCAGAGTAAGGGCTGTCACTCTAATCCTTACTCACTCCGTTTAGACTCTCCTAGATAAGTCAAGGGGGGTAGTCCCTAAGGTGAATGGATGAGGATAGCTTGTGGAACACGGGCTCTAGGAGATTTTAAGGATGAACAACTTGATGAATTTAGAATAAGTTTCGGTCAATTGAGATAGATAGACACAACTACAAGATAAAAATGACTACATACTAGTGCCTTTAATTCAAATTAACCAAACACTAAATAAATGCAAGTCACCCAGAGCAATTTATAATGTGGCAAATCGATGATTATGAACAATTAAATGTAAATGCTCAAAACTTTGACATGCAGGATAATCTAGCAAAATTATCTTTCTCCAACAATGAATATGATTTAAAACATTTATCACATCTTGACCATAGAAAAATCATGAAAATTTGCATTTAATCACCAAATAACACCAAGGAACTTTAAATTATAATTTTAGTTATTCCTTAGGCAATTAGTTGAATGAAGAAATCAAAATATTTTAATGTGACGGAATTAAAATGAATTAAAGGGTTAAAAATTAAAATTTTAATGGCCCATAGACCACATTAAAATATTAAATGTGAAAGCGCAAATCCCCTTTTAGTTTATTTTATGTAAATGCTCAAAACTTTGACATGCAGGATAATCTAGCAAAATTATCTTTCTCCAACAGTGAATATGATTTAAAACATTTATCACATCTTGACCATAGAAAAATCATGAAAATTTGTATTTAATCACCAAATAACACCAAGGAACTTTAAATTATAATTTTAGTTATTCCTTAGGCAATTAGTTGAATGAAGAAATCAAAATATTTTAATGTGACGGAATTAAAATGAATTAAAGGGTTAAAAATTAAAATTTTAATGGGCCATAGGCCACATTAAAATATTAAATGTGAAAGCGCAAATCCCCTTTTAGTTTATTTTATTCTCAATCCCAAAGTGACAAAAAAAATTTAAATCTTTTTAGATTTTTAATTTTTTTAATTTTTAGAATTTTTAATGTTTTGGATTTTTTTTAATTTTAAATGTTTTGGATTTTTTTTTTTTTTAGATTTTAGAAATTTTTATATTTTTAATTTTGTAAAAATAAAAAATCAAAATATAAAAAACAATCAAATGTCACAAATATTTAAAAAAAAAAAACAAAACAAAAAACTTTTTTGACTTTTTCTAAATGTTTTAGATTTTAGATTTTTTAATTTTTTAGGCTTTTTAATGATTTTTAAATAAAAATCATAATAAAATCAAAACCATAAATAAAAAATTAAAAAAAAAATAAGAAAATCAAAATCAAATCAAAAAATTATAATCCTTCCTCCTTTAAAAATTTGTAGTAGGACCATTGAGTTAAAATTCATGCTACTGATATTTTTGACAACAAATTTCTTCAAGTTTTCTTCTAACAGATAAAGATTTTAAGCTGCGCAGCCGACTGCTCCAGCGCGTCCCAGGCATCTGCGCCCATCCCGTCCGCCCAACCTCATCAATGGAGGCCAGCGGGGACCCTGATCCCCCTCCTTCGCCGCCTCCGGAGGTGTTAGCCTTCATATCAATGATAGTTGTTGGTCCAAAGCACCCACCCTCAGCTTCTCAACAGAATTTCGTAAAGAAACTGGACACGATTCCATCGGTAGCCCTACCAGAAGAAGAAAGTTGTAAAGCTGCGTTGAATCTTGCGGAGAGAGGCCTTATAGGTCAGTTCACTAGCCTCTGGCCATCTCCCAAGTCGGTGGACGAATGGACCCAAAGGAACTAGAAGCCCCTAATCAAAGAAGGAGTTAAAAGTTATTTTGTAGGTAAGGGTTTCTTTGTGTTTGTCTTTGAAAACCCAGATGACAGAGGTTTAATCTTTAGAAATGGACCGTATTTCATGGGGCCCTAAGGTCTTTACCTGAACAAATGGTCCCCTGATTTCGATCCCACCTAGGACATACCCTTTGTTGTCCCGGTCTGGGTTAGGCTCCCACATTTGCCTCTTCATTGCTGGAACCAAAAATCCCTACAGATCAAAGGTAACGCACTGGAAAAATACATAGATCAAGCAGCGAGAAAGGACCAGTACTCATGCCCCTGTATCTATGTAGAAGTGGACCTAGAAGAGGGGCTACCGGAAGCTATCAAACTCACTGTAGCTGGTTGGACACATGTCCAAGAGTTGGACTACGAACAGTTACCCTTTAAATGCAGACATTGCCATGGCCATGGCCACTTTGCAAAGAACTGTAAAAAGAAAGCAGAGGAACAAGCAGACAAACAGAATGGCGAACAATGGACCCTAGTCTAGAGGAATGTAACCTCAAAAAAAGGCACAGGCAAAGGCAACATGGACGGAGGCCCTAGCAGTACCAAAGCTAACCAGGAAACGCAAGTAAATCCAAAAGGGACAGATAGTGCTCAGAACAATCAAATTACCCTACCCCAGGAGAATGAGGTAGACACTCCACCTTCAAACAAGGAGGAAGGGGAAGCAATCCAGACCGAGGTCATCCAAGGCAATCCCTCCAATCCCTCATATGCAGAGATAGCAAGGAAAAAACCAGTTGAAAGCTATGGTTCCTCGGAGGATGAAACCTACGAGCGACAAACAAAAAAAGTTGGAAGGAAATTCCGCAAAGAAAAGAGGGAGGAGGAGGCAGAAAGACTCAAAACACAAGGAAGCCAAGCAACCATAGAAATGTCTATTGGGCGAAATATCAGACCAAGGCCTTCCAAGGGAGGCCTCAATACTCCCTCAAGTAAGTAATGAATCTTGTCTCTTGGAACTGTAGAGGATTGGGGAATCCCTCCAAAATAGAAGCAGTTAAGGATCTTATGAAAGCAGAGCCCTCAGATATACTCATGCTCCAAGAGACCAAAATAGAAGGCCAAGCCCTTCTAGAGATCAGCAGTTCAAAGTGGAATAAAAGAGCAGGCAAAGCTGTCAGCTCAAGGGGAACTTCTGGAGGGTTGGCAACTCTCTGGAACGATGACCTTTTTCATCTGAAAAACCATAAGGAAACATAGCACTGGATCCACACAGAATTGATGCACAAAGCAAGTTGTCTATTTCCCTTTTCAATCTTTATGTTCCAGTTTCTTATTATGAAAAGCAAGAATGTTGGAACTCCATTTCAGCCTTCTTGGAGCAGTCATCCCCCAACAATATCATCATAGCAGGGGATCTCAACATCATCATGAAAGCAAAAGAAAAGAGGGGGGGAATAAGCAATAGAGATCCCATGTTAGACGAGGTGGAGGAACTCTTTCAGCACTGGGATCTTCTGGACTTCACTCCTATCAGAGACATTTATACCTGGTCCAATAACAGAGTGGGATTAGATCACATCTCAGCACGATTAGACGGATTCATGGTACAAAGCTCCATAACAATGAACAAAAAGATAATCATCACTAAAATCCTGCCTAAACTTGCTTCTAATCATAAGCCTATTCAGCTACTCTTGGAAGATGAAGAAGAACTGGGGCCTATTCCATTCTGGTTCAGCTCTCTATGGATCGAGAAGGAAGGTTATATAGAGACAGTGAAGGCAGCTTGGGCCAAAACTTTCAAGGGATCCCCAAGCTATGTCTGGGAGCAAAAATTGAAAACCACTAAGCAGGCTCTGAAGAACTAGATAAAGAGACCAGCCCCCTCTCCTACTAAGCAAAGAAAGGAGTCAATCCATTCATTGCAAACTCTGCAAATAGAGATGGAAAACAAAGATATCACAACTGAGTTGCTGGAAAAAGAAACAAAAGCTCAACGTTCTGCTCACCAAACTTTCAGAAAGGAGGAAGAATATTGGCGACTAAAATCTAGAAGTTTGTGGTTGAAGGCTGGAGACCGAAACACCTCCTTCTTCCACCGACAATACAGAGCGAGATTGACAAGGAATCACATAGCAGAAATCAAAACAACAGAGGGCACTGTTTGCAAAGGCTTTAGCCAAGTCAAAGCAGCCGCTGAAACCCACTTTAGGAATCTTTACAGAGAAGAAACCCACAGAAATAATGAGGAAGCCACTAATTTCATCACCAACATCCCTTCTCTTATTAGCCCTGAAGAAAACGCAGCTCTCTACAGGCCAATTACGGAGGAGGAAATCATAAATGTTATCTGGTCCATGGACGCAGATAAGGCTCCCGGGCCTGATGGATTTACAATCCATTTCTACAAGTCTTGCTGGCATCTTATCAAAGTTGATCTCTGCAAAATGATAGGCTGGTTCATGAAAAAAGCCAAGATAGGTGGAGGAACCAACTCCACCTACCTCGCTCTAATCCCCAAAGACACCAATCCGGAGACATTCGCAAGATTCAGGCCCATTTCGTTGTGTAACGCGTCATATAAAATCCTAGCTGAACTGCTAGCAAACTAGATCAAGCCGTTGTTAAAAAGATTGATCTCCCCTACTCAAGGCAATTTCGTGGAAGGCAGACATATTCTAGATAAAGTAATCCAGGTACAGGAGATCATTCACTCTAGCAAGTAGCGGAATGAAAAAGGCATGTTGATCAAATTAGACATGGCTAATGCCTTCGACAGAGTGGACCGCTCTTTCCTCAGCAATGTCCTGCTCTCATTTGGCTTTTCGACCCAATTCGTAAATCTCATCAAAGCTTGCATCGACAAACCTTGGATCACCCCTTTAGTCAACGGTTGCCCCACAAATTTCTTCCAAAGCCAAAGAGGCATCAGGCAGGGATGCCCCCTCTCCCCATTCCTATACATCATAATGGTAGATTCCCTCAGTCGAAAACTCACTGCAGAAAGACTAAACGGCAATATGCCGGGTCCCAAACCGTCCCATGGAGCTGAAGCCCTGAACCACGCTCTATTCGCTGACAATTCCCTTCTCCTTGGCGGAGCCTCCATCAGAATCGCCAAAGCCATAAACACAGTTCTCAAAAGTTATTGCAGAGCCTCAGGGGCATTAATAAATGAGAATAAAAGTGAAGTTTTCAGCTAGAATATAGATCAGAGGGAGCTCTCCGGTATAACCACTCTCCTCGGATTCAAAGGACAAGCAACATGGGATAGATTCAAGTATCTGGGCCTTCCCATTATATCAGGAGCCAATAAAAGAACGTTGTGGAGTGAAATAATTTCGAAAATTAAAACAAAAATTGCAGCGTGGGGAGGCTATTGGCTGACGAAGGGAGGCAAAGTAATTTCAATAAAAGCCATGCTGTCAGCACTACCAATCTATCAGGCGGCGTTTCTCCTAGCACCAAGAAATGTGTCAGAGCAAATATCCAAACTGCTTAGAGACTTCTTGTGGCAGGGAGGAAAGGGAAATGAAAACAAAATTCATCTGGTGAATTGGGATGTGGTGAAAAAAACAAAGGCAGAAGGAGGGTTGCAAATTAGAGATCCAGCTCTTGTCAATTTAGCGCTGGGAGGAAAGATCTTGTGGAAGCTGATCCACGAGCCCTCCCACCCGGTTAGTGTATTGCTGCGCACTAAGTACAGACCCAACAAATCCCTCAGTAATCTTCAGAACGCAAATACAGTCAACAGCACGCAGGTGTGGAAAGTTTGCTGCAGGAGCAGCAAGTTCTTCAACAAACAGGTTTACAGGATCCCCGGCAACGACAAACGCACCCACCTGTGGCTTGACAGTATTATGGGGAAAGAACCTCTAGAGAATAATGAGGACATAACTGATCTCAGGTAGTGGCTGAAGCAAGCAGGAGTCAACACCATATATGAGCTGTCAAACTGGGATCATCGTGGAGATTGGGCAGGATGGGATTTTCATGGAGTCCCAGCCCGGTTATCCCATCAACAAACCCTGCTTGAAGCTCTGCTGGAGGAAGCAGCCCCAATCAACAAATCCATGAAAGACAAATGGCGTTGGGGTCAGTTTGGAGTCTACACCACAGCAGCAGGATACAGAGCATTGCAGGCCTCAAGAATTAGCAGACAAAATCCGGCTTTTTGGAAGAATGTCTCGGACCCCCTAGCCCTACCAAAAGTGAATTTCTTCTTTTGGACCCTGGCTCATAATAAACTCCTAACTGGTGATAAATTGGAAAAAAGGAATATAGCACGGTCGCACAGATGTGTGTTATGCAGCAGCAATTACGAAACAGCCCAGCACCTTTTCTTGGAGTGCAATTTTGCAAAAGAGGTATGGGGAATTATTTTACATGAATTTCAGATTATACTGCCTTCACAAATCTCTGTTGCAGAACTCTACGCAACATTGAGTCGATTCTATTCCCAGTACATCCCTTCCAAATCATTATGGAGTAAAATTTGGACAGCTATCCCAAAATATGTCTATTGGCAACTATGGCTAGCTCGAAATCAGCAGATTTTCTGAGAGATGAGGCACTCTCCTCTACAAGTAGCAGCAAAAGCTAAATCCTTTCTCCTGGAAGCAGCCCAACAGCAGTATTTCAAAGAAGACCCAATGCTACTGCCAGAAGAAAAAAGATGGCTAGGCCCGTTAGAGCCCTTCCCGCATAAACAGCTCCTCTCTCCACAGAAGGCAAATCAGGAATGGCGCATAAGAGATGAAGATGACAAATTCCAATCATGGTGGCAGTGACAAAACTTAACCAAAATTTTCTTCGATGGAGCGTCTAAAGGTAATCTCGGAGCCGCTGGTGCTGGGGGGGTCATCTACTCTTCAGATGGGACTTCAAAACACTGTTTCAGCTGGGGGTTAGGCCAGAAATCTAATAATCAAGCAGAGATCCTTGGGCTACTCAAAGCTTGCCATATTGCAAGAGAGAAAGGTGCCAAAGTCCTCCAAGTCTTCGGAGATTCAGAGTTAATAAAAAAAAACCTAAAGCTGGGAAATTTATTTAGCAATGCCAGCCTCAATAAAATACTGGACAGATTGAAGAGAGTTCTCCTAGACTTTGACACATGTAAGTTTTATCATATTCTTAGAAAGTCAAACATTGAAGCTGATCAGATGGCAAACAAAGGCAGCTCTCTGATGAAAGGACTACTAATTGTAAACAATGAAAGCATTGTACAAATGCCCTAAAAATCTAGCAGAACATAATCAGCAACAATTAGAAATCTGCAATGTAATAGGAGCCGCTTGGGCAAAGACCAAGATTTTTTCAAATAAATAAAAATCATAACCGTTTTAGTTAAAGAAAAAAATCAAATCAAAAAATTAAAAAATAAAAGTCAAAAACAGCAAATTGAAAATAAAACAAAATAAATCTAACTAAATTAAATATAATATAATAAAATATATAATAAATAAATAATAAAAAAAATTAAAAAAAAAAAAATAAATAAATTAAATATTAAAATCTAACCCTAACCGTGAACACTAAAAACATAGAAACAAAAGAACCACAACACAAAAAAGTTGAACGCTTGGTTGTGTTTGCAAGTCCGATGGCAAAGAGGAGAGCTCGAACGCAGCAATGGAGAGATGCGTGGGCAACGAGGAGGGAAAGTTGAAGAAGATGGGATGGATAGGCAGATGGACAGTGAGAATGGAGCAACGGATGGGAGATGTTGCGCACAGGGTTTGCAAATTGGGCAGCCGGCTAGAAGGCAACGAAAAGGGACAGAGACTGTGCGGGAGATGGAGTAATGGATTTGCAATGGGAAATGGAAGCGCGGATCAAGGGGATTCTAAGGGGAGAATGGAGTGGAGCGAGAAACTCGAATGAGCTTAGGCAACGCTACGGGAGAGCGAAGGGAGGGACGCAGGAAAGCAAAGAAGCGAGCAAAGAACACCTAGGGCAAGATTTGAGCGTTGAGCAATGACTACTGCAAGTGTATGGTAGCAGTGATTGGACAGCGGATGGAAATGGAGATGCGTGGACAATGGATGAGGGTTTAGAGGTCTGCGGATTTGCGTGGTAGGGAGAGCAATGGAAGGATGCAGAGATGAGGGGAAACCCCAAAACGCGGACAAAGAGAAACCCAATAGAAAACACAGCATAAAACGGTAGCCGAAGAACCCAAAAAAAAATTGAAAAACCTTGATTAAAATGTTATACTTCTGCTCCGGATTTATCAATGAAACCCTTGAAAAAATTTCAGATTAAATCCAACTGGGCTCTTCAGAAAACACAGATCGTGAGTTGGCTAGTCCAACTGAAAACTTCCCCGAACGCCCGATGATCTAAAAATGAAGATTTTCCTACAAAACTCAATCCAGCCATCAAAATAGAGCGAGAAAATCATAATAAAATTCAGATAAATAGAGATACCTGCTATTACATTCAAAATTTAAATCATCACTTAAACCCCAGCGACTGAGCAAGATACCTGTACTCAAATCACTCTTTAGAAGCTATCATCAATGGCTAAAAGAAAATTTATGCATGAAAATCAACACATCTTACAGTATTTCCATGAAGAGTAACACAGACGAAAATTAACCCCAAAGTCTTTCTTCATTATCCAAAAAAATATTACAAGAGCTTTTTGCTTAGCACATGACTCAAAGGTCTGATGAATTGACTGACGAATGACTTCCTATTTAAAAATAAATCCTCCAACGGCTAGTTCAAGTAATCCTCGTCAAAGCAATCTCAACCGCTGATGAAGATTAAAATTCCTTTTAATCTCATCCGTCGAAATATTTAAATATTTGGGTAAATTCGAATTTTCAATTAAATGCATTTTAATTAATTCAAAAATTGAATTTTTGAATTAATTTCCCCAAAATTTTAACTTTGACTTAAACCCAAGGCTGAAAGGCTTAAAATTTATCAAAATAATTAATTTACCTTAGTCCCTGGACCTTAGTCAACCGAGTCAACTGGGTTAGCCGTTGTTCTCAAGGCAAAGGCCTTGATACAATGTCTATCTAGAATGGACAAGATCCTGGCCTTCCAGACCACAAAGTTGAATGCGATGTCCAGCCTGTCCTGATCCCTCAATCCATTCATGGCCATCTCTCTGCTCTCTCTTTCGACTCCTCCAAGTCTCTACTTCCCTCTAGAAATTCTCTCTTTGACTCCCTCTAAGTCGCTACTTCCCGTCTGGAAGTTCTCTGCTAGACTCCCTCTGAGTCCCGATTTCCCTCCTGGAAATCCGCCTGCCAACCATCGAGTCACACCTCTCCGATCTTTTGTGCACCTGCAAAACTGATCTGGAATCCTTGGCTAGAAATCCGCCTCTGTAGCGACTCCCTCTTCCTTGGTTTTGCTCCGTTACGTACTGTTCTGCCCACACCACCCCAACAGCTTCGCTCCCGCAAATTGCCCAAAGCTTCCTATGCCCCAGCAATTGAAGGACTAAGCCTCTAGGCTCTGCGCAATCCCCGCACTGGCAAAATTGCTCCCTCAGCCAACTGCATCAACCCTCCTGGTCTCTACATGGCTCTGCGTGAGCCTTTTCTCTGCCCTCCTCAACCATTGTGTTGGCCTCTCTCTGGCCTGTACTGATGACGCAGTCCCTCTGCGTCAACCCTTCTTCTGTCTCTTTTTGCAAGCATCAGCTTTTGTCACTCGGGACAGCTGATTTTGCTGCAAATGCTCTGCTTCAGATGATGCCTTCAGCTCTCCTGTGATCTGCAACCATGCTCTAATACCATGTTGAAATTTCTAAGTCTATCCATTAGAAATTTAATCTGTATTCTTCTGGTTTATTTCTTCTACTTGTTAATTCTGAACAAGTTATTTAAAACATATAAATAATGAAATAAATACAATACAGTCTCAACATCTACAAATCAACAGCTGAAAGAAAACAAAAACACAAGTGACACCGTTATTTTTTGACAACTCATCCCCGGAAAAACCCAATGCGAGAAAATCGGTGCAACAATTCTAAGGGTTTATTATTATGCAATATATCCTTGAGTACAACTGGTTGCCAAACTGGCTCGCCCGACAAAGAAAAACAACCGGCAGTAATACCTCTCTATTCGGAAACAAATATTCAGAAAACCTGTCCCACGAAACCCTCTCCAGCAACTTTGAAGCACTGCACTGGCCGTTCTAGCCTCTACATCAGCCTCAAACCCCTCTGCCTCAACCCTCTATGGCACTGCACGACCTCTAGGACCCTCTGTGTCACTCTCGCTGCCCTCTGCGTGGATGGTGCAGTCCCTCTGGCCTCTGCGCTGTCTCTGTTGCGCTCTGCGTGGCCTGCTCTAGCTTTTGCGTCTGCCTCTCTGCTTCTGCATTGGTCTCTCGGCATTATCTCTACCTCTCTGTCCAGTACTCACTACCCCTCATTGCTAATCAATGATTCGACTTTACTTAGCAAATCCCGCTCTAGTAAATCGAATGACTGATCACTCGGGTGTGTCTTCCAACTGACCCTCATGCCTCCTCTTATAATTTTCCTGTTGGTCCTTCAACAGCCGAGATTACATCTCTAATCGACGGCTAAGATTAGATTTGCCTTAATCCATGACTTTTGGAACCTTCTAACCCAAGTTTTATATTAATACCCATTAATATTTTATTTTCCTAAGTTTAGACTTAAGAACTCCATTAAAAATATTAACTATTTTAATATCTCCCAAACCGGGTAGAATCTTCCCAAACCATTTCTGGGTCTTCGAATGTGCTTTAGCCTCTCCACGAATTTTCATTGCTAGAGCACATTTGATGCTACCCCAAATCAACACTCCCTCTTAGCAAGTATTGTGCTCTATTAATACTCCACACTGAGCATCACCCTAATTATAAGGCATCAGTACCTGTGCTAATGCTAGGCCTCCCCGCCCAACATCCTCTACATTGTTGCATCTTGCAATATTGCCCATGGCTCTACCACTGCCACTGTTACATCCGTACGACAGTTCCCTCTACATTCGTGTTGTCGTTGGTCCTTTCTCCCAACGCTGCATCTGCACTGCAACCCCTTCTCATCATGCTGCATCATGCAATTGCTAACCACTATTGCACTGCAACTCAGTTACTGAGAAGTAAGTAACTGATCCACCCAACTACTGACATCCCTGTCAGACTAGAAATACACTCGATGTGGAAGCTCTCTCTGTCGCTGCACTGTAGCACTCTCTGTTGCTTCATCCACATCTGTTTCTACAGACATCCGCCAGTCCTGCTACTCTCTCTTCGGGGCTCTCGTAGCAAGGTATAATCCAAGAGTTTGGGTACCTCAAGGATCCTGCCTCTCATCGCCTATAGTCTTCCTGACCATAGCTCGATGTCTCCCCACCTCTTCTCTAGAGGCATGTGTGCACTCATGGCACAATCATCATCCTCCTCTACCTCCTTTTCCGCCTTCGCTGGCGCTGCCTTAGAGTCAGACACCTCTCCCTTAGTCTTCTTCCTTGGACACTGGTTCGCATAATGACCTAGTTCCCCACAGTTGAAGCACTTAACCTTGGAGAGGTCCTTTTTCTTCCTCTTCTCCTACTTGCCCGCAGATCCCAGAGTTGCATCCTCTTCCTCTTCTTTTTTGATCCAGACTCCTTTGCTGCTACTTCCCATCTTGCTCAGTAGTAAGATCTCTTCTTGGCAAAGAGCTGCCCACAATTCTTCTCAGTCTGGAAGATTCACCATGCCTATAATGCTCTAGACAAATTTCTCCCACTCTTCGAAGTATGTGTTTAAAGCAGTCCTCGCCATCATCTCCTGATCCGGTGTGGCCCCTATGGAAGTCAGTTGGTCCCGAATCTCCTTCAACCTACCGAGGAAATGATCTATCTGCTCCACCTTCTACATCTGGTATGACCGCAGCTGATTCTCAAGTAACATCTTCCTCTGCATGGAAGTATGCTGGTACAACATCTTCAAGGTGTCCCACATTTCCTTTGTCGTCTCCTTCTCAGCAATATGTTGGACCACATGAACCTTGACCCCATCAAGGATGATGCATTTCGCCTTGGCGATTGCCTCCTCATACTTCTCATTATCAGTCAGGTCAATTGGGATAGCCACTGTTCTCAAGGTGAAGGCCTCGATCGATGTCTATCTAGAATGGATAGTATCCTGGCTTTCCAGACCACAAAGTTGGACACTTAGTCCACCCTATCCTGATCCTTCTGTCCATTCATGGCCATCTTCTGCTCTCCCTTTCAACTCCTCCAAGTCTCTACTTCCCTCTGGAAATTCTCTCTTCAACTCCCGTTGAGTCGCTACTTCCTGTCTGGAAGTTCTCTGATAGAGTCTCTTTGAGTCTCAATTTCCCTCCTGGAAATCTGCCTGCCAACCGTCGAGTCGCACCTCTTCGATCTTTTGTGCACCTGCAACACTAATCCAGATTCGTTGGCTAGAAATCTGCCTCAGTAGACTCCCTCTTCCTTGGTTTTGCCCCGTTAGGTATTGTTCTGCCCACAACACCCATCCAGCTTCACTCCCGCAAACTGCCCAAAGCTTCCTATGCCCCAGCAATTGAAGGATTGAGCCTCTAGGCTCTGCGCAATCCCAACACTGGCAAAACTGCTCCCTCAGCCAACTATATCAACTCTCTTGGTCTCTATGTGGCTCTGCGTGAGCCTTTTCTCTGCCCCCCCTCAGCCTCTGCGCTGGCCTCTCTCTTGCCCAGACTAATACTCAATCCCTCTACGTCAACCCTTCTCCTTTCGCTTTCTACAAGGATCAGCTTCTGTCACTCAGACAGTTGATTACGCTGCAAATGCTCTAGTTCAGCTGATGCTTTCAACTCTCCTGTGATCTGCAACCATGCTCTAATACCATGTTGCAATTTCTAAGTCTACCCTTTAGAAATTTAATCTGTATTCCTCTAGTTTATTTCTTCTACTTGTTAATTTTGAACAAGTTATTTAAAACATATAAATAATGAAATAAAGACAATACAGTCTCAACATCTATAGATCAATAGCTGAAAGAAAACAAACACACAAGTGACACCGTTATTTCTGGACAACTTGTCCCCGGAAAAACCCAATGCGGGAAAACCGGTGCAGCAATTCTGAGGGTTTATTATAATGCAGTATATCCTTGAGTACAACTGGTTGCCAAACTGGCTCACCCGACAGAGAAAAACAACCGGCAGTAATACCTCTCTATTCAGAAATAGGTATTCAAAAAACCTGTCCCATGAAACCCTCTCCAGCAACTCTGAAGCACTACGCTGGCCCTTCTGGCCTCTGCGTCAGCCTCAAACCCCTTTGCTTCAGCCCACTGAGGCACTGCACAACCTCTAGGACCCTCTGCGTCACTCTTGTTGCCCTCTGCGTGGATGACACAGTCCCTCTGGCCTTCGCGTTGTCTATGTTGAGCTCTGCGTGGCTTACTCTGGCTTCTGCGTCTACCTCTCTGCTTTTGCTGTTGGTCTCTTGGCACTATCTCTACCTCTTTGTCCAGTACTCACTAACCCTCGCTGATGATCAATGATTCGACTTTACTTAGCAAACCCAACTCTAGTAAATCAAATGACTGATCACTCTGGTGTGTCTTCCAACTGACCCTCAAGCCTCCTCTTATACTTTTCATGTTGGTCCTTCAACTGCCGAGATTACATCTCTAATCGATGGCTAAGATTAGATTTGCCTTGATCCATGACTTTTGGAACCTTCTAACCCGGTTTTATATTAATACCCATTAATATTTTATTTTTCCTAAGTTTAGACTCAGGAATTCCATTAAAAATATAAATTATTTTAATATCTCCCAAACCAAGTAGAATTTGCCCAAACCATTTCTGGGTCTTGGAGATCTCATGTGCTTTAACCTCTCCACTAATTTTCGTTGCTATAGCACACCCAATGCTACCGCAAATCAACACTCCCTCTTAGCGAGTATTGTGCTCTAATAATACTCCACACTGAGCATCACCCTGATTATACGGTAGCGGTACCTATTCTAATGCTAGGTATCCCTGCCCAACATCCTCTGCACTACTGCCCATTGCTTTGCCACTGTCACTGTTGCATCCATACGGTAGCTCCCTTTGCATCTGTGCTACTACTGGTCCTTTCCCCGAACACTGCATCTGCACTGCAACCCCTTCTCATCATGCTGCATCGTGCTACTGCACTGTACTGAGAAGTAAGTAACTGATCCACCCAACTAATGACATCCCTGTCAGGCTAGAAACACACCCGATGCTGAAGCTCTCTCTGCCGCTATCAAGTGCTCCCTCTACTGCCTCTGCTCTGTTGCAACAACTCCCTGCCTCTCGCACTGTTGCAAACCTCTCTATGCCATCTTGCACTGTTGCAAACTCCTTTGTGCCTCTCACACTGCTACAGCTTGCTAACTTTGCGCTGCCCAGGACTACTGCACGGTAGCACTCTCTGGCGCTTCATTCTCATCAGTTTCTACCGACATCCGCCAATCCTGCTACTCTCTCTTCAGGGCTCCCGTAATAAGGTATAATCCAAGAGCTTGGGTACCTCAAGGATCCTGCCCCTCATTATCTGTAGTCTTCCTGACTACAGCTCGATGTCTCCCCACCTCTTCCCTAGAGTTACGTGAGCACTCATGGCACAATCGTCATCCTCCTCTACCTCCTTTTCTGCCTTTGTTGGCGCTGCCTTAGAGTCAGACGCCTCTCCCTTTGTCTTCTTCCACGGACACTAGTTCGCATAATGACCCAGTTCCCCACAGTTGAAGCACTTAACCTTGGAGAGGTCCTTTTTCTTCCTCTTCTCCTACTTTCCCGCAGATGCTAGAGCGGCATCCTCTTCCTCTTCCTCTTGATCCAGACTCCTTTGCTGCTACTTTCCGTCTTGCTTAGTCGTCTGATCTCCTTGGCGAAGAGATGCCCACGATTCTTCCCAGTCTAGAAGATTTGCTCTACCCAGAATGCTCTGGACAAATGTCCCCCACTCCTCGGAGACTGCGATTAAAGCCGTCCTCACCATCAACTCTTGATCCGGCATGGCCCCTATGGAAGTCAATTGGTCCCTGATCTCCTCCAACCTACCAAGGAAGTGATCTATCTCCTCCCCCTTCTGCATCTAATATGACCACAGTTGATTCTCAAGTAACATATTCCTCTGCACGGAAGTATGTTGGTACAACGTCTTCAAGGTGTCCCACATTTCCTTTGTCGTCTCCTTCTCAACAATATGTTGGACCACATGATCCTGGACCCCATCAAAGAAGATGCATTTCGCCTTGGCCATTGCCTCCTTGTACTTCTCATTATCAACCAAGTCAACTAGGATAGCCATTGTTCTCAAGGCGAAGGCCTTGATGCGATGTCTATCTAGAATGGATAGGATCCTGGCCATTCAGACCACAAAGTTGGACGCCCTATCCAGCCGATCTTGATCCCTCAGTCCATTCATGGTCATCTCTCTCCTCTCCCTTTCGACTCCTCTAAGTCTCTACTTCCCTCTGGAAGTTCTCTCTTTGACTCCCTTTGAGTCGCTACTTCTCATCTGGAAGTTCTCTGCTAGAAATCCCTCTGAGCCTCAATTTCCCTCCTAGAAATCCACCTGCCAACCGTCAAGTCGCACCTCTCCAATCTTTTGTGCACCTACAACACTAATATGGATTCCTTGGCTAAAAATCTGACTCGGTAGCAACTCCCTCTTCCCTGGTTTTGCCCTGTTAGGTACTGGCTTGCCCACAGCACCCCACTAGCTTCGCTCTCGCAAACTGCCCAAAGCTTCCTATGCCCCAGCAATTGAAGCACTGAGCCTCTAGGCTCTGCGCAATCCCAGCACTGGCAAAACTACTCCCTCAGCCAACTGTATCAACCCTCCTGGTCTCTACGTGCCTTTGCGTGAGCCTTTTCTCTACCCTCCTCAGCCTCTGCGCTGGCCTCTCTCTGGCCCAGACTAATGACGCAGTCCCTCTGCGTCAACCCTTCTTCTATCGCTTTCTGCAAGGATCAACTTTTGTCACTCCAGACAGCTGATTTTGCTGCAAATGCTCTGCTTCAGTTGATGCCTTCAGCTCTCCTGTGATCTGCAACCATGCTCTAATACCATGTTGAAATTTCTAACTCTATCTACTAGAAGTTTAATCTGTATTCTTATGGTTTATTTCTTCTACTTGTTAATTCTGAACAAGTTATTTAAAACATATAAATAACGAAATAAACACAATACAGTCTCAACATCTACAAATCAACAGCTGAAAGAAAACAAACACACAAGGGACACCGTTAGTTTTCGGTAATTTGCCTCCGGAAAAACCCAATGTGGGAAAACCGGTGCAGCAATTTTGAGGGTTTATTATTATGAAGTATATCCTTGAGTACAACTGGGTGCCCAACTGCCTCACCCGACAGAGAAAAACAACCAGCAGTAATACCTCTCTATTCAGAAACATGTATTCAAAAAACATGTCCCACGAAACCATAGTTACTTGGGAGCAGGAGCAGGAGTAGGGAGCGGGAGCGACCATTTTCAAAAGCTCTCGGTTTGGGAGCGAATCCGAGAGAGATTTTTTAAAAATATATATATATTTTAATTTTTGATACATATATGTCAACAAAAACATGTAGAATGATGAATTAGACATAAAAAACATAAAAAAAAAACATAGATTGACCATTGAACCATATCACATCAATCATCTAGAAATTATAATCGTCATCAACCATGTCCATAAGATAGTAAAATACATATTACAACTGCAACATATTGAGTCTCATGAATCATGATTCATCACATTCAATCTTTTTGTTTCAACTTCAAGTTTTCAAAATTGAAATTCAATAGCATTTATCATCATTGATCGCCAAAGTTGTATAGGTACTTGTAAGCTAAGTTTAACCATTACAAGAAGTAATATCTTAGATATTTCTAAGTCCTAACTTCTAACTGTTAACATGATATGAAATGTTATAAATTTATAAAATGAAACATGAATAATGAAATGAAATGAAACAACTTTAGTCTTTCACGAAGCATCATACTCATAATTCACAATCATTACCAATGAGTTATAATTGCCAAGGCCCAACTTCAAACTTCAAATTTTCATTGTCACAGTGATATATTGTTTACAAAAAATATCATTATGATATGAAAGAGTCAAGAGTCAAGAGTCAAAGACTCAAAACTCAACAATTATGAAAACTAAAGTCCAATAGAAACTAAAAAGACAAGTAAACTGTAAATGATAAATCTACATGTGGCCCTTGCCACGAGAGTCTCCAGGAGTATAAGCAGGTCGTGGTGGTCTTCTAGGAGTCTCCCGCACAGACAGACGACCAGAAATAGAACCTCCACGTGAGGGTGTAGATGGAGGTGGCGACAACAAAGGAACAAGACTCGGACCTCGAGCACTGCTACTGGATGGTGGAGGTGGAGGTGGAGGTGGCATGGAAGCATCATCTTCATCCCGTACAAGTTCCTCTTCCAGTTCTTCAATATGTACAATGCCATCCTCCAAATTATCATCCTCTGGGTGATTGTCCCAAATTTTATATGTGGGATCCTCATTAGCCCGATCACAGTAATGACTCAACAACCTCAAGTTGTAGTGCACATAAACCAAGCTTTCTGCTCGGTTTTCATTGAGTCTGTTCCTTTTCACATTGTGTATGTAGCTGTAGGTGCTCCAACACCTCTCTGCAGAAGAAGTATTTACAACCTGTGAAAGAACTTTTTTTGCCAATTTTGGCAAAAGTCCCTGCCCGCCATATGTTTCCCACCATGTGAGAGTATCAATCTATCTCTATCGTCCATTGCATGGAAGTTACCATACAAACCAGTGCCACTGAAGTATCTGCCTATTTCAAGGCGCACAGCTGCACATTCCTCCCTATCAGGTACCAATTTTTCTAATGCTTCCAAATATCCTCTAGTTACCTCTGGATCTAAATGGGGCTTGATCCTAACCCCACCCCCTGCTGCAGGTTGGCCCAACCAAGACATAGAGTAGTATTTTGGCGTAAGGATATACGCCAAGCAATGTAGTGGAAGATTAAGCCTATTCCACCGTTCACACACACAATCGTGAATCAGTTTGTACAAGTCGGGATCTCTGTTATGAACAATATCTTTTATTTGCCCCAACATGGTGTCCATCTGCTCATGCACCTCGCCAATCACTGGTTTGTCTATATCTGCAAACCGAATCATGTGATAAATGGGCTTGGTGAAATCCAAAACTTGCCTCACACTTGTCCAAAATTGACCATCAAGAGCGGCCTCCACCATTTCAAAACCTCCCCTCTCAGCTGTGTTGACTACTGGATTAGCACCTGATGATTATGTGACGACTCCATGCCCAAGGATGATCCAGAGGACACTTGTACCATCAAATGTCATCAGTCAACAAAGTTTTTTAACTCTCCTTCTATCTTCTCATCATATTTCTTCTTTGTACCCAGATTCCACACCCTACGGGGAATTGTAATAAGTGATGCTA
>APFE030326091.1:31470-61814 GCA_000404065.3 Pinus taeda | reverse complement strand
TCCATTAGAGCAGGGGCAGCAAGAGGAGGACTCGGAGTCAGAGGAGCAGCAGCACTTAGAGGAGGAGCAGGAGGAGCAGGACACTGCGGGAGCATCAGCGTCAACACCATCTGCTATAGATATAGGAGAGCATAGCTCCATGCCTACCACTCATTATTTGACATTAGGTGCAGACGCAGAGTCAGGGCCTTCTACTACTAGGGGCAGGCCTGGCAAACAACCCATGATGTTTTCCCGTTAAAAGGGGGAGAGGGCAGTGATTTCAGATAAATAGCTGCTAGTTTTATTTGTTATGCTACATATAACTCATGATGATGAGATACTTTTATATATGTGATGTTATTTTGTATTGTTCTCCACATTTGAGTCCTTGAATGGACAATTATCAGGGATCAGCAGGATTTGGTATCGCCTTTGATATATCATTTCTATTTGACATCATATATATCAGTGTTTTCTTCATATTTATGTGCCAATGTGTTTATTTCATGTTGTTATTGCTTTATATGTTTAAAAATATGAAAAAAATGAATATCTTATGCATTTTTTATGCTTGCCGATATTTGCCAATATTTTTGCCGATATTGCCAATAAGATATTTTCTGGACCCTCGCCGATATTTTCCCGATACCGATATTATCAACACTGGTTTAATCTCTTCTTCGCGAAGAGATGCCCACATCCCTTCCCATCCTAAAATATTAGCTCTGCCCAAAATGCTTTGGACAAATTGTTAAAATCGGCAACTATGGCCAAACTCCATGTGGATCACCTTATTTATGACTTCTGATATTTTTCCTAGATTCCTCTCATCGAGAGGTGTAGGATTGATCTAAAGATCATCCGATTCCGATAAGTATTTATGGAGATATGAATTTATTTTGATTATGGACAAATTGCTAAGGTCGGCCAGCAAACTTATGTAGACTCAAAAGCCCAACAGTTACATCTATTCAACCTCCACGTTTGCATATAAATACAAGGAGCATTCTCCTCATTTGAACAATTCAATTCACTCATCTTCTCTCTCTCTCTCTCCTATGCATAAAAGGAGCCTATCTCTCTCTCACATGTGTGGCTGAAAGGAAGACGTCCTAGGGCAAGGAAGACACAAAAAGAAGGACGCTAGGGCAGCAAGTCATCTCTTTGACCAGCGTTGACCAAGCATTGACCTTCTAGAAGTGTGGATTGGGTGTGGTTGCCTCTCTTAGGCATGCCATAATTTTTGGCACGAAAACCAAGGTGATCTGACCTCTGGTTTGATCGGTGTTGACTGCCCTAGTTTAGGGCTACAGTTGACTTTAGAAATCTGTAAATTGACTGTACTTTTGGGGCTGTTCAAGGGCTATTTATTCAGGTTGTTTAAGGACAAGTTGACCGGAAATTGACCAAGCATTTTAGATGTCAATTTCAGCTAGTTTGACCAAGTTTGACTTTGTTGATCTAGGGTTTGCTGCTACTGATATAAAATTACAGAATTCAGATTTTGTACTACTTCTCTCTGCTGAACTATTGAAGGTAAAAGAAGATTTGATCAAATGGTTTCCCCGCATTGGGGTTTGTCCCTGGCTAGTCGCCAAATCTTGTGTCTCGTCTTGGCTTGTTTTCTGTTGATCATTTAATGTTCTATTTGCACTTTACTTAATGTATATGTGATTGCTAATTTGTGGCTAATAAGAAGAAAATAAGTAAACTGCTCTAAGCATAGAACATACCATAATTTAACATGGTATCGGAGCTAAGGTGAAGACAAAGCCCAAGCAAGAGCAAGAGCAAAAAAAATCACCAAAGAGAAGGTTGGCAAGGCTATCTTAAAGAAATCATGGGGCCCTCAACACACTTCCCTGTTGAAGACAAACTCCGTGAGAAGGCTAACTATCACGGATAGGAGATGTCTCTCGATCTAACATTAGAAGAGCAGAAAGTGTTGGACCATGTGAGAGGCGAGATTGTTGAGCCTCATCAAATGCATCCGTTGTTGCTAGGAACAAATGGACCAAGGGAGAAGTCAAAGCAAGGAAGATCATCCAGGACTTTGTCGACAAGCGCTTGGTGGCCCATGTTTCCAAGTTAAACACCTCCAAGGAAATCTACGATAGACTGGTGAGTTTACTTAAAGTTAATGATGCAAATCAAGTCTTGTTTCTTAGAAATAAGCTTAAGGAAATTAAGAAGGGCAAAGATGAGAGTATGCAAGCATATTTCTTAAGGATCACCGAGATCAAGAACGATCTCCTATCTATTGGGGAAGTAATTCTTGACAGGAAAATGACACTCACAACTCTTGGAGGACTACCATCTGAATGGCATATGTTCACGACTACTCTTCTTAACAATAACGTAATTCTTGGATTTGAGGAATTAATGGCCAGATGCATTCAAGAAGAAACAAGGATGGAAGAGCAAGAAATGCCCATACTTAAAGGTCATCCCTCTACCTTTTCTTCTCATACTAAAAGAAGAAACCATTCCAGAGCTAAACTCAAAGGAAAGGCTGGACCAAAGGGTGGAAGAAAAGGACGATGTTACAATTGCAATAAAATGGGTCACTATGCAAGGGAGTGCCCTAATAAAAGGGACTCAGACCGGGACAATGATCAAAATCCCTCTCAAGGCAATCAAAGGAATGGCAAGTCAAATGGCAGAGATAAAAGAAGTGCAGGAAATCAAGGAAGAGGACAACCATTCAAGAAGGCGAGAAATTCCAGGTATGAATCTAACACTGTTAACAATAAGCAAGATGAATATTATCAACCAGTAGCTCTATCTACTATTGCTCCCCCGGACTCGCTGGGAAATTGGCTTATTGATAGTGGTGCCTCAAGGCACTTCACTGGCTACAAAGAAGCTCTCTATAATCTAATAGAGAAGAAAACCAACTTGGAAATTGTTCTTGGAGATAATTCAAAATATCCCGTGAAAGGCGTAGGAAATCTCACTCTTCAATTGAATCAGGGTAATACCATCCACTTACAAGATGTATTATATGTACCTGATCTAAAAAAAAGAACGTGGTGTCCATTTCGGCAATGGAAGACAAAGGCTACAAGGTGGCCTTTAGCAATGTCAAGGTACGTGTATGGAAAAAGAACTTTAAAGATGATTTTACTCTTGGGTTTCAAGTTGATTATTATATCAGGTCGGATGAAGTCCGCTGGGTGTCATGTCTTGTGACACATCTCTTCAGTTCGAACTACGACATTGGAGGTTTGCTCACCTTCATTATAAAGCTCTACCCAATGTGAGAAAAATGGTGACCAGGATGCTCGAGTTCAGATTAGAGCAAGAATGTGTATGTCTAGGATGTGCCGAAGGAAAGCTCAAAAGGGGACCATTCCCCTCAAGCCAAAGCAAGACCTCTGATATATTGCAGTTGATTCACTCAGACATATCTGGTATGATGCATGTGAACTCCTTGGGAGGATATTTATATTACCTCACTTTTACAAATGATTATTCTCGCAAGACTTGGATATACTTCTTGAAAAACAAGGATGAAGTGTTCTCCTAGTTTTAGCACTTCAAAGCCTTGATCGAGAATCAAACCAAAAAGAAGATCAAGATCTTAAGCACTGACAATGGGATTGAATATGAATCCAATGAGTTTCATGACTTTTGCAAACAGGCTGGCATTAAGAGGGAGACTACTACACCATATACTCTTGAGTAGAACAGTGTGGCGGAAAGGAAGAATCGTACAATTGTGGAAGTTGTCCGTGCTATGCTCCATGATCAAAGACTTCCAAAGTTTCTATGGGCCAAAGCTGCAAAGACCATCATATATGTACAAAACCGATGCCCTCATCAAGCATTGGGTTCCAAGACTACTGAAGAAATGTTTACTGGTAAGAAGCCTAACGTATCTCATTTTAGAATTTTTGGAAGCCCTGTATATTTTCATGTGCCTAAAGAAAAAAGGAATAAATCGGGAGCATTTGGAAAGAAAGGAATCTTCGTGGGCTATAGCGAAAATACTAAGGGCTATAGAATCTATGTATCTGGTCAAAGGGAAGTCGAGATTAGTCATGATGTCACCTTTGTCAAAGATATGGCTCTTAGCAAGGTAGACAATCTTCCTACTTTAAGGGGATCTAAAGAAGCTGACATCGGGGAACCGAAGGAAAAGGAAGATGAGAAGATGCCCGATGTGGAAGAACCTATGGATCTTATTGATCCTCTTCCGCAAGAGCCTTCCTCTTTTAGGAAGAGGCCTTCATGGCTTAGGGGGACACTTGATGATGTTGAAGGACACATTGCACCTCGAGGAACCTTCCGTGAAAGTAAGAAGCCGAACAGGTATCAAGGATACCTTATCATCAGGAACACGATCATCCAAAATGAGCCTTCGTCATTCACAGATGTCGCCAAGCATCAAGTATGGAAGGATGCTATGACTGAGGAATATGAGTCCATTATGAAAAACAATGTTTGGGATGTGGTCCCCAGACCCCAAGACAAAGTAGTTGTCACTTCAAAATGGCTTTACAAGATAAAGCATGCAATTGATGGAAGTGCAGAAAAGTATAAGGCTCGTTTTGTCACTCGTGGCTTCTCCCAGAAGGAAGGTATAGACTATGACGAGATATTTACACGTGTTTCCTGATGTACCATCATCCACTCGATCATAGCCCTTGTTGCTTCGCAAGGATGGAACCTGCATCAGATTGATGTCAAGACTACATTCTTACATGGTTTGATCAAAGAGGAGGTCTATGTGGAGCAACCCGAAGGATTTGAGATTTATGATCGAGAATTTCATGTGTGCAAGTTGAAGAAGGCCCTCTATGGGTTAAAGCAAGCACCCCAAGCATGGTATGAGAGGATCGTTAGATACTTGATGAGGTTGGGATTCACTAGGAGTGAAGCCGACCCTAACCTTTACTTTAACGTTATAGATGACAAGCCTCTCATACTGGTGCTATATGTTGACGACCTCTTTCTAATAGGTGCAGACCTTCTCATTCACGAATGTAAAAGGGAGCTGGCTTCTGAGTTCGAGATGAAATACCTAGGACTTATGCATTATTTCCTAAGACTAGAAGTCTAGCAGAAACCAGGGGAGATTTTCCTATCTCAAGGAAATATGTGGTGAAGATATTGGAGAGATTCGGCATGGTGGACTGCAAGCCCGTAACTACCCCAATGTAGGTTGACTTCAAGAGGTTAAGCAGTGGTGCTGCCAGACTTGTTTTACGAGCTGCTATCGAGTATCGTCAACTCGTCGGAGCACTAATGTTCTTGGTGAACTCCCATTTGGATATATGCTTTACAATCAACACATTGAGTCAACATAGGGTTGAGCCTCACCATTCACATTGGATTGGTGCCAAGAATCTATTGAGATATCTTCATGGCACAATCACTCATGGGTTGAGATACACTGCCAGAGATGTGAGACTACTTGGGTATACTGATGCTGATTGGGCAGGCAGTGTAGTGGACCGAAAGAGCACTTCCAGTTCCAGGTGTTGTTTCTCTTTGGGATCTACCTCGATATCCTGGATGAGTAGGAAGCAGAAGTCAGTGGCTTTGAGAACCACCGAGGTAGAGTACATTGTTGCTAGCATGGCCTCCTGTGAGGCAGTCTGGTTGCGAAAGCTCTTCAGTGAGCTGTTTGGATTTACATTGGATATCACCGTGATTCTATGTGACAACTAGAGCGGGATCCGTTTATTAGAGAATCTCTTATTTCATGATCACTCCAAGCATATCGATTTCAAGTACCACTATATTTGAGATATCGTGCAGCGAGGAGCAATAAGGCTCCAACATATCGGTACAGATGAATAGGTCGTCAACATTTTGACAAAGCCCATAGGAAAGGTCAAATTCCTGACTTTCCGAGAATGACTTGGTGTTGTTCAGAGACCCTCTTATGAGGGTCGAGTATGATGTATTGAGCTCTAGGAGCTCCAGGGGGGCACAAGGTACTTCTTGGAGCGACATGTGACCACAGGGCGACTCACCATCCCCTGGTGGTGCACTATATAGAGGGTAAAGGTTCAACCTTCCCCTGTGACACCCTGTGGCGACTGTGGAACAGGATGATTAGTTCTCCTATGGGCCAGGATGATTCGTTCTCCATGGCGACTGTGGAACGGGATGATTAGTTCTCCTATAGCCTAGGATGATTAGTTCTCTATGGCATCCACTAGATAGGATGATTCGTTCTCCTATGGACAAGACGATTAGTTCTCCTATTGCAGCATCCTACCCATGTAGTCTGAGACTCATGGGAAGTACCTCTCATATGATCAATGAGCAGGGAAATGAGGATAGGGACCATAGTAGTACTATCGATGGACGCATTGTTGTATCTACCATACTCCCTATGCTAGGATGACCTCCATTGATCTGGGATCAATGAGAGTGGTTCACATCCTCGATCATTTCCTCTTCTTCATAGTTCGAGCAGAGCAGAGTGGGATCAAGCTGTATAGGACAGTGCATTTGATGGATGGATAGCAGCGACGGTCTGATGGATTGCAGATGAACTTCTCCCTAGTTGAGAGGGAGTGTTAAAATTGGCAACTAGGGCCAAACTCCATGTGGATCACCTTATTTATGGCTTCTGATATTTTTCCTAGATTCCTCTCATCGAGAGATGTAGGATTGATCTAAAGATCATCCGATTACGATAAGTATTTATGAAGATATGAATTTATTTTGATTATGAACAAATTGTCAAGGTCAGCCAGCAAACTTATGTAGGCTCAGAAGTCCAACAGTCACGTTTATTCAACCTCAACATTTGCATATAAATACAAGGAGCATTCTCCTCATTTGAACAATTCAATTCACTCATCTTCTCTCTCTCTCTCCTACACATAAAAGGAGCCTCTCTCTCTCTCACACACGTGTGGCTGAAAGGAAGACGTCCTAGGGCAAGGAAGACGCAGAAAGAAGGACGCTAGGGCAATAGGTCATCTCTTTGACTAGCGTTGACCTTCCAGAAGTGCGGATTGGGTGTGGTTGCCTCTCTTAGGCAGGCCATAATTTTTGGCACGAAAACGGAGGTGATCTGACCTCTGGTTTGACCGGTGTTGACTGCCCTAGTTTAGTGCTGCAGTTGTCTTCAGAAATTTGCAAATTGATTGTACTTTTGGGGCTGTTCAAGGGTTGTTTCTTCAGGTTGTTCAAGGACAAGTTGACCAGAAATTTACCAAGCATTTTAGAGGTCAATTTCAGCTAGTTTGACCAAGTTTGACTTTGCTGATCTAGGGTTTGCTGCTACTGATATAAAATTATACAATTCAGATTTTGTACTATTTCTCTCTGCTGAACTATTGAAGATAAAAGAAGATTTGATCAAAGCGTTTCCCCGCATTGGGGTTTGTCCCTGGCTAGTCGCCACATCTTGTGTCTCTTGTCTTGGCTTGTTTTCTATTGATCATTTAATGTTCTATCTGCACTTTACTTAATGTATATGTGATTGCTAATTTGTGGCTAATAAGAAGAAAAATAAGTAAACTACTCTAAGCATAGAACATACCATAATTTAACACAAATGTCTCCCACTCCTCGAAGATTGCATTGAGGGCGGTCCTCACCATGAACTCCTAATCCGGCGTGGCCCCTATGGAAGTAAGTTGGTCACAAATCTCCTGCAATCTGAGGAGGAATAGATCTATTTGCTCCCCCTTCTGCATCTGATATGTCCGCAATTGATTCTCCAATAGCATCTTCCGCTGCACAGAAGTGCCCTGATACAATGTCGTCAAAGTATCCCACATCTTCTTTGCCATGTTCTTTTCAATAATATGTGGCACGACATGATCCTTGACCCCATCAAGGATTATGCACTTCTCCCTCGCTATCACATCCTCATACTTTTCATTATTGGCTGGGTCAACTGGGATAGCCACGGTTCTCAAGTCGAAGCCCTTGATGCAATGTCTATCCAGGACTGCCAGGATCATGGCTTTCTAGATGACAAAGTTGGAAGTCTCATCCAACCTATCCTGATCCCTTAGTCCGTTCACTGCCATCTCCGCTCCTCTTCTGGACTCCCTCTAAGTTTCGACTTCCCTCCTGGAAATCTCCCTCTAAGTCATGATTTCCTTGCTAGAAATCACCTGCCAATTTTCAAGCTACTCCTCTCCAATCCTCTTTGCAATTGCAACACGGATCTAGATTTCTTGGCTGAAAATTCGTCAAGGTACCAACTCCCTCTACCTTGGTTTTGTCTCATTAGGTACTGTTCTGCTTAGATAGAAACAACACCCCACCAACTTCCAAATCTACAATCTGCCCACATCTCCCTAGGCCTCGGCAACTAAGCCTTCCAGCTCTGCGCAATTCGTGCAAAGGCTGAATCACTCCTCTGGCCAACTACGTCAAGACTACCTGGCTGAGTAGGATGACGTGGCTCTTCGTGAGCCTCTTCTACCTCTCTCTAGCTCTGCGTTGGCCCTCTCTCTAGCTCAAAATGATAATGCAGGCCTTCTCCGTCACTCCTTCTCTGTTGCCTTCTGCTTAGGAGCAGCTCTGTCTCTTGGGATGGCTGCTACTGCTGCAAATTTCTGATATCGTTGATGCCTTCATTCCTTCTGTGATCTGCAATGCTCTAATACCATGTTGAAATTCCTAAGTCTGGCACGTTAGAAATCCCTACTGCATTATTTGGTTTATTTTTGGACAATCGTCCCTGGAAAAACCAGTGCAACAGTTCTGAGGGTTTTATTATTATGCAGATTTCTTGAGTACAACTAGGGTGTCGAACTAGCTCACCCACTAGAGATTGTTACACGACAGTAATACCTCTTCTCGAAGACAGATATTCAGCGTCTCAGCTCTAGTCTGCCCCACGAAAATCCTTCCGATGCTTCCACTTGTCTCTGTGTTAGCCCTGCTAGCCTCAGCATAGCTCCTAAACCCTCTGTGTCAACCTTCTGCCTCTCTCCATCAACTATGTGGCCTTCTGTGTCACCCAGGCAAGCCCCTCAGCCTCTGCATTGTCTCTAGCTGCCTCTGTGTGGCTCTTGTTGCCTCTGCGTAGCTTTGGCAGCCTTTTGAGTCACTACGCTGACCCTCAGGCACTATCTCTACCTCTCTGCCCCTCGCTGCAACATATCACTTGTTTGAATTTTCTCAGCAAACCCCGCTGCAGAAAATCAAATTGATTGATCAATCTTTTTGTATCTCCAACTGACCCTCGAGCCTCCTCTTATACTTTTCTTGTTGAGTCTTCAACAACCAAGATTAAGTCTCTAATCAACGATTAAGATTAGATTTGGCTTGATCCATGTCATTTAGAACATTCTCGCCTAGTTTTATATTAATACCCATTAATATTTTAATTTTCCTAAATTTAGAGTTAGGAACCCCATTAAAAATACTAATTATTTTAATATCTCTCTAATTGGGTCCCCAAACCATTTATGGGTCTTGGAGATCTCACGTGCTTTAGCCTCTTCACCAATTTTCATGGCTAGATCACATTCAATGCTACCACAAATTAACAGTTTAATTAATACACTTAAATTATTTTAATTTCCTAAGTTTAGACTTAAACATCCATTAAAAATAATTAATAATTTTAATTAAACCTCTTCCAGGTGGAATTTCCCAAAACGATTTATGGTTATTGTGAAATGCATGTGTCCTAGCCTCCCTACAAAATCTTGAGGCTAGAGCACATCCGATTCTACCAGAAATGAACACGTCCTCTTAACGAGGAAAGTGCTCTAGTTCTGTAGCCCACTGAAGCATCACTTTGATTCTGCAACACTTCCTGTTGCGCTGCTGATGTTTGGCTCTACTGCCCACCAACCACTGCACAACTCTGATTTGCGCTACATCCGTGCTACCGCTGACTCTGTTGAACTGTTGTCAACTACTGCATCTACACTGCAACTCTGTTGTTGCTGCCACTACAAAATCTGCAACGAAAAAACATCCAAAATATTGAACTAACTGTGTTCAGTATGATGTATCTGTCATCCGAGTTCTTGTTGTTGCTAGACTTTGCCCTGTCACTGAAGCTTTTGCGCTGTTGCTGACTCTGCTCTGTGCCAACTGCACTGCTGCCAACACTAGGTCTGCATTGCTCAGTATCTTACCATTACTAGCCACTATATTTGTCACTCTGGCACTTGACCACACCACCTGACATTGGTCCATCCTGCTAGTACTAACTATGGGCTTCGTAGCAAAGTATTGATCCAAGAGGTGGACTCCTCAAGGATCTTGCCCATCCTGTAGCTCTTTGTAGCTACAACTCTAGATCACCCCACCTCACCCCTGGAGGCATCTCGGAAATCATGGAAAACTCTTCCTCCAACCTAGAGGAAACCCTGTCAATATCAGCGGATGCAGCTTGTTGATCCTTCTTCTTCTCCTTGTCCCTCTTTCTGAGAGGAAACTGAGTGTTGTAGTGGCCTATCTCACCACACTTGAAGCACTTGATCTTCGAAATGCCCTTCTTCCTCCCGCGTTGCTCCTGTTGCCCCTTTGAGGCAAGGGCCACGTCTTCCTCTTCCTTCACGGCCTTTGTCCCACTGCTGCGACTACCATTGATTGTGGCCTTCACCAAATCATGCCTCATCTCATCTTGCTACAAATCAACCCATACACGTTCCCAATCTAGCAAGTGTTCTTTGCCTCTTTGGACAAACACTTGCCAATCTTCAGAAACACTATTTAGCACTAATCGAACAAACTCTGTAGGTTGAGGCCATGACCCTACTGAAGCCAGTTGATGTCGGACTTCCTAAAGCCTCTTAAGGAGGAGGTCTATTCGCTCCCCTTTCCGCATCCCTGTGCATCTCAACTTTTCCTCTAGGTACATCTTCTGCTGCTTAAAAGAGACTTCATATAGCATGGCTAAGGCTTCCAACATCTGTCGGGCAGTGCCCTTGCTAGCTATATGGGATACTACATGATCTCAAACTCCATCGAGAATGATCCTCTTAGTCTTTGCTATATCAGCCTTGTACTTCTTGAGTGGATTTGCATTGGCAGGCACAACTATCACACTATTGATATACATCTCGAGGTCATGCTCATCTAGAAGGCAAGAGATCCTAGCCTTTCAGATCATATAGTTGGAGGCTCTGAACTGATCTTGATCTCTCAACCCTGTTGCTGCCATTTCTCTTGAAAAAAGTCGAACTGCTCTCTCTTCTCCTCTGCGCAGCTGCTGCCTAGCTATTTGCACTCCCTTATGGAGTGAGAAATCCTGCACACAACCACTGCTACTCTGTTTGGAAAATTCAGACTTCTTGGTTGGAATTCCTCTGAGGAAGAAATTCCCTCAGTGTGCCTTCTTCTTTTTTCTAATGCTTTTCTGCGCCAACAACTGTTGCAGAAAAATTGCATCCCACCTGAAGATTGCTCTTCACTGAAGTTGTTGTTGTGTTGTTCCCTCTACTGCTGACAAATCTCGATCTGGAAAATCTTTCTCTCTGTCGACTCACTCGAAGAGAGATTTTTCCTTGAGAATCTTGCCCTCCTAGCATTGGACTATGCAATCCTTCTGGGGATTCGATTTGTTGTCTACGCAACTCTTCGATCTCCCTATTCAGATCAGTTTTGGACTCTTTCAACTCTGCTCTCCTGCTTAACCTCACTCTGATACCATGTGAAAAATCGGTTACCCGATTCCCTACTCCAGGAACTGATAAGATTTCTCGTACTTGTTAATTCCTGAATCAAGTTATTTACAGTGTTACACAATAAACATTGAAATAAAATCTACTGCAACCTTCACAACATAAAATACTGTGGAAACAAGTACTGAGCAAGAAGGAAATAACGCACACACAATTGACACCATTGTTTTTTATGGATTTTTTCCCCAGAAAAACCCAATGTGGGAAAACCGATGCAGTGGCTGAAGGTTTTAATTATTATGCAGTAGTTCTGAATACAATATTTGGATGCCTTACTGGCTATCTGATACAAAGAATCTAACTGGCAGAGAATTAGTGAGAAATACCTCACACTATCATTGGAGATCCGACACTGATCCAACCACTAAATGGCTAGCCCCAAGTTGCCTCTGCGCAGTCATTGTGCTACTCTACGTCACAACTGATAGGGACTGCGTCGCTCCTTCTGGCTGATTGATCTGTTGGCCGGATACTCTATCCTCTTGCCCTCTGGTCTCACACCCTGGTTCCTGGCACTGGATTTGATTTGCTCCTCGGCAAATTTGTGATTCTCCTCAAGGCCTC
The DNA here is from genome assembly GCA_000404065.3 of Pinus taeda. Taxonomy (NCBI): domain Eukaryota; kingdom Viridiplantae; phylum Streptophyta; class Pinopsida; order Pinales; family Pinaceae; genus Pinus; species Pinus taeda. The sequence continues at coordinate 49,638 of APFE030326091.1, read as the reverse complement.
TGTGATGCCTCAACGTGGCTTTATGTTGCTCAGCGTGGCTCTATGTGCCTCTTTTGGATCTCTCTCTACCTCCTCTAAAATGCAGTGATGTGAAAATCGCAATTTTATCGGAAAATCACGATTTCCACATTTCAACGATAAAATCGCACGATTTTTAAACCGGTTTTTTCAGCGATTTTTTCAAAAACTTGTGATAACTTACAAAAAAATTGTGTTTTGATTGGTAGTAATCACTGGGCAGATGGACAACGCTATTATAAGACCAAAAAATGATTTTTTGTTAATTATTTGGATAGACAGTGAGAACGACGTGGTTTTGGAGTGACCTAGGAGGAAAAACTTGGTTGTTTGGGAGCTGATTGGAGAAAAAAAACAGATTGAGAGCTAGAAGGAGAGGAATTTTCTCCAGCAAACCGATATGGGCACCAAAATTTTGTGTTTTGTAACTTTGTTTTGGTTTTTTTTATGTTTTTGGTTGGGTTTGGAATCTGGATAACCCATTGTTTATCAAATGTTTCAATGGGTTATCAAATATTTTTGAATTGATTTGATGGGGTTTTTGTTTGTTAAAAACATAAATTGGCAAAAATTCCATGTGTTTTGTCATATTACTCATGAATGTAATTTTTTTTTAGTTTTTGTAACTTGTAATCCTTATTTTGTCATAGGTTCACCATTCAACTTCAAAGTTCAAACTTCATCTTACAAATTTAAAACTCAAGAGTTAAGAGTTCAACCAAGTTACAAACATGCCAAGGAAATTGGACCCTCCGTGGGAATTTGGTGAACCTGATGGAGGGTTTGATAGAATAAACTTATCTTGCAAGTTGTGTGGGCAGCATATGTCAGGGGGAGTTTATAGATTGAAGTATCACCTTGCACAAATCCCTAGATTTGATGTAGGGCCTTGCAAAAATACAAATCCGGAAATCATCCGAAAAGCCATGAGATCATTGGAAAATTTAGAGCACAATAGAGAGGCGAAAGCAGAAATGAAGAAGCAACTAACAAAAACTGTGTTAGGCTCAGGTGAACAAGGAAGTGGCACTGGTTCTATTTCAGCATCAATATCTACAACCAACCTAGTAGCTGCCCCATCATTTTTTGTTCCTAGAACCACGCTTGGTTGACAACCATCTATCACTTCAATGCTTAAAAAAACTGAGAAAGAACAAGCTGACAAGTTGTTGGCCAAATTTTTCCTTTGGAGTGATATTCCTTTCAACGTTGCAAGGAATAATCCATTTTTCCAGCCTGCAGTTGATGTTATTGCAACTGTTGGCCAAGAGTACAAAATCCCTTCTTATGATGACTTTAGAGGCCGAATTCTTCAAAATGAAAAGGTTGACTACACCAAAAGATTGGAGGAGTTTAGGGCATCATGGGCACAAACAGGATGCACTGTGTTGTCAGATGGTTGGACCAACCAAAAGCGGAGAACCCTTATAAACTTCTTGATTAGTTGTCCCAAGGGACAATGTTTATGAAATTTGTTGATGCATCTTCACATATCAAAGATGCAAAAACTTTATGTGATTTGCTAGATGAGTTTGTTTTGGAGGTGGGTGCAAAACATGTTGTTCAAGTCATAACGGACAATGCTGCAAATTATGTTGTTGCTGGCAGGATACTTACGGAGAGGCATCCTACTTTATTTTGGACACCTCGTGCTGCACATTGTATTGATTTGATGTTGGAGGACATAGGGAAAATTTCCTTTGTCAAAGATATTGTTGAATCATCAAAAAGCATTACAAAATTTATATATAATCATACATCTATACTTAGCTTGATGAGAAAATTCACCAACAACAAAGAATTGGTGCGCCCTGCTATTACACGGTTTGCCACCAGTTTCATATCTCTTCAATCCCTCTTGAATTCTATGTGGGATGTGAAGAGAATGTTCTTTTAGAGGAGTGACGTGCTTTGACAATGAGCCGCAAACCAGAGGGAGAGGCCATATGCAGACTAGTTTCATACCAGAAAGACTTTTGGGCGGGAGTGTAGGAGGTGTGTACTGTTACTGAACCTTTGGTAAAGGTTCTTCGATTAGTTTATGGTGAGAAGCCCGCAATGGGCTATTTGTATGAGGCCATGGATAGGGTGAAAGAATCCCTTCGGGCCTACTATGATGATAAGGGAGATGAAGGGTTTCAGAGACAACTCCTCCTATGGGAAGTGATTGATGAACAATGGAACAACACACTCCATCGTCCCATTCATGTTGCAGGGATCTACCTAAACCCTGCATTTTCTTACCCATGTGAGTTCGTATTTGATGCTGAGATCATGGATAGATTCTTAACCTGTATTCAGAGGATGGTGCAATCTCCAGCAAAACGTATAGAGATCTCCAAAAAAGTTGAGACATACAGGATGGCAGGTGGCACATTTGGCTTTGACATGGTGTGACTGATAGGATGACTAAAATGCCAGGTATTTTTTAGTTTGTTTCAAATTTCATTGTCTCTTCAAGTTCATAACTTCATACTTTGCTTCAACTTTCAAATTTCATTTTTTTATGTTTATTTAAAATTTTATTTGTAATTTTGTTGTAGATACATGGTGGAGAATGTATGGTGCCAGGGTACATTTTCTGCAAAAGCTTGCCATTTGAATCCTCAGCCAAACATGTAGCTCCTCTGGATGCGAGCGCAATTGGAGTGTATTGAAAAAATGCACAACAAGAAGCGCAACAGGTTAACACTGAAAATATTGCAAATTTCCAAATAATTTTTTGAATTCATTAAACAATATTTTTTTATATAATTATTATTTCATGATCTTTGTACAGGTTGGAGTCCCAGCGACTTAATGACATGGTCTACATCTACTACAATCTTCGATTGTGGGTGAGGCAACTTGAGAGGATACCTGATATGGAGGCCATCTCATTGGATGGAATTGACACCACTACTGCATGGAGGGTTGAGGCCTCTCATGGAGTCTGTCGATGATTGGTTAGAGTAGGAGGTAGTGGAGGGGGAGGAAGAGGAGGAGGAGGCAGAGCAACAAGAAGAGAAGGTAACACCACCTACCCAGGCTACCCCCTGCCACCAGTAAAGGACGTGGTCTACCTCCTATAGCTCCTAGCTCTTCAGCTTCTAGAGCACAGCAGAGTCCACTGCCAACTGCACTGGCATCTACATCTAGAGGGAAAGGGAAAGTTATTGCATTTTCTTGCAAGAGGGGCAGAGGAAATTAGTAGTATTAGACTTCAATTATTTGGTTCATTTCATTGTATATGACATTATGACTCACGATATGACTCATGAGATACATTATTATATTTTTTGTTGATATTTTGAGGCTGAGTTGGGAGTCATGAGTCAAGACTTACTATTCAGGACATGATTCATTGTTATGTGTGTTGTAGCACTAGAAATGATATTAAACATCTTATATATTAGTTCTTTTATCATATTTATGTGTCAATGTATTTATTTTATGTTGTAGATGCTTTAGATATTAAAACAATTGAAAATAAATAAATATTTTTGTATGTTATGATTTTTTCCCGATTTTTACTGATTTTTACAATTTTTTTTCCGATTTTTTCCCCTCGCCGATAATATCCCGATAATGATTACTGCAACATTGCTGAAATGTATTCCTGGATTAGGAAACTCTCCAACCAGAAAACTATCCCTACCCCTCACTAGAAGAAATCTTCTTGATGACTTCTCCTGCAACTATTGCGCTGCTCTCTTGAGAAATCGATCTCTTGATTTCACTTGATGTGTATTCCAAATGCCCATCAAGCTTCTTCATATAATATTCTTGTTGATCAATCAACAGTCCAGGTTAGATTCTAATCAACGGCTCAAATCATCTTGACTTAATCCTCGTCTTTTTCTAGAAGATTCATACCCAGTTTAATTAATACACTTTAATTATTTTAATTTCGTAAGTTTAGACTTAGGAATCTATTAAAAATAATTAATAATTTTAATTAAACATTTTCCAGGTTGAATTTCCCAAAATGATTTTTGGGTATTGTGAAATGCATGTGTCCTAGCCTCCCTGCAAAATCTTGAGGCTAGAGCACATCTGATGCTACCAGAAATCATCACTAGGTGATGGCTAAATACAGGGGTAGACCTCATGCTAGGCTTTTTCTCCTGTGCCAAACAAGTCCCAGCCATCTTTTCTATTTTACATTTTCTTTCTATTGTGGCTTTTATATGCTTTTATAATTTTTTCAACTACATCAAACATTGAGGCCAAGTTTCTAAGCCCTAACTCAAGGATGTGGATATAGGGTCTTAATCTTAGTGACCAATGACAGTCAACCCAAAGAATGGAGATGAATGACAAGGATGGAAAGTGGTAAGTATGGATTACCATGGACACGCTATATCAATCAATGCCCTACCTAAACCATATGGCCTTAGAGGAGGTCCTACTAGACTTTAGTCAAAGGCTAACCTCCAAGGTGAGGTGTGGAAACAAGGGTACAATCAAGAGCAATCAATCATCCAGTTTGCCCCATGATTCATATTGATATGCTTGTGACATTAAATGAAAGCACATGATTACTAACATGGTTAAAGTACCTATTGATAGATGACCCACCTTCCTTCAAGAAGAATGCTAGATGGGAGAGGGCACTGACTGGAGCAATAGGCGAGGTGCCTTGACATAAAGCTATCTGAAGATCATCATAGGGCTGCTGGCTAGCTCGCTGTCTAATGAGGAGAAAATTGTTCTCATATGGTTTACCCACCTTTTGTGGGTAACAGTCCTAATCAAGTTAATTTGAAAATGAATAGACCTTTTATTCTTTTGATCCTTTGACTAGCCCTAATCTCTTTTATAATATTACCTTCCTGCTTCACATTGTGTCTTCTTGCCTTTGTCTTCTATCTAACAAGCATTGGGAATGTAGTTTATCCATGGTTATGTTCATCTTGTAGAGATCTAAATCTTTTCTTGGCTGATTAATTTGTCGCATGGTTTATTTTCCAATCTAGTAGTCAATAGTTACTGTGACTCTTTCTGCAGGTGATCCTAGCATCAGAAAATTTTATTGGTGTGGCTGGCATGTCATTTACATTAAAACTATCAAGGCCAACTTTAGCGTTCATCAACAATGCACTTAGCGTGTTGTGTTCAGGCATGTTACGTAACCCTGTAATATCGTATGAAAAACTGACACTGGACTGCTTATTGACTATTTACAAAAAAAGAAATAATATTAAGGAATCAATTCACTTTTTTCTGGCTTGCTGCTGTGATTAAACACAGGTGACAATAAACACGTAGACGCTTTAAAGGTGTATCTGCTTTCTAGGGATCATTCAAACCTGAAGCTACAGTTTCTATCTGCCAACGGCAAGGTATGGATATTAATTTATTTTCCCATTTGGATTTATGGTTGCAAGAAACAGATTTGGGCACTTCCACAAAATTTTCCAAGTTTACTTTTGCAAAATATTTATAAAATTGTTTATTCACTCTGCAAAACAGTTGGACAAAATAGGGCAATGTGTAGATTGTATTTCTGAGCTATACTTATTGCTGTGTGTGTGTATACATGGCAAAATTTATATAACTTTTGATTTAGTCAACCTCAATACTAATTTATAAATCTTGTAGTAGACTTAGCTTTTGCCAAAGTAGACCAAACGATAGACTGTATTTCAAAGCTTTGCGCATTACTGTGTACACACAGTAAAATGTATATAATTTTTGGTTCAGTCAACCTCAATGCTAATTAATACATTTAGTCGTAAACTCAACATTTTCGAAATTCAGAGAATGAGGACTAAGCTAATCAAACTAATTTTGAACTTTAATAAAACCGAGGTCATGTTTGACGAATTGCTGTCTTGTTTCTCTTGCAAAAGATGGAGCTGCACAGAATTGTTTGAAGTTTATTGTGTGGAATTTGATAAAATATTATAATATACTATTGGCAACGAAAAGTAGATTTTTTATTGCTGACATATCCTCTTATTATTTTTTGGTCCACTTTAAAGCCTATCTACATATGTTCTTTCAAATCATTATCTATATGCAGAGGGAGATCGATTTATCTGCAGAGGCCAAACCATGACAAGGCAAGCTAGAGGCTTCAAAATTTATGCCCGAGATGAATAGTTATTCAACAATGTGAAATCTGTCAATTCTAGAAGCTATTTGTGAAGAGCCTCCTCTCTTATTGTTCAAAGTGTGCAAGCCATTGTTAGTGCTTAGGTCGACAAGTTTGGAGTTGATGAACTCTGTAAATAAGGAACTTTCTTCATCAAGTCTCTGGATTCCTCCCTTTTTTTTCTTTGAGATTCTTAATCATATTGAAGTCTCCCCTATAATCCAAAAATTTTCCTCTATGAGTTTAGAGGCTTTCTAGAGGTTTTGAAGGAAGATTTTTTTTTTTTCCATGGAAGTTCTAGGACCATACACATTGGATATAAAGCTTGTGTTGGCAAATCCAATAAGTTCGGAGCTGGCAATCAGGACTCTGGGAAGGAAAAAGGAATCCCAAAAGGGAACTAACGAAGGGTTCCAAGCAATTGCTATACCTTCTGATGCTCCTTAGGCATCTTGGGAAAGAGAATCACAACTTCTCCATATGATCTTGAGAAAGTTATGGAGTTAGACGAGCATTTTGTTTCTTGGATCATTATGATATCAAAACGTTCTTGATAGATTTTGTTTTCCAGGAGTCTATGTTTGGATTTACCAGTTATTAGATCCCTAATGTTCCAAGTAGTGACTTTCATTGATAATATTGAGAAAAAAAAATAAATAAATAAACAAACAAAAACATAGATTAAATATTATAACAATATTGAAATAAAAACCTTATAATAAATAATTAATAGATATTGCAATAAATATTAATACTAAGCTATTAATATAGAGTTCTAATAAAAAGAAAGAAGCAATCATAGGGACAAGAGACAAGGTGAAGGAGATGATCAGGGGACAAAGAAGGAGAACAAAAAGAAAACAAGGAGAGGGGAACTATTAAGTATGGTCACCATGAGATATATAATGAGAAACCAAAGGGATCTAGTTTCTGCTAACTTCTAGTCTTTCATCTCTATTGAGATTATTAGGGTGTCTCATTATTTTCAAATCTCTTTAAATCTTCTCTTTATGTAATCGTTTTCTTTCATGATGATCTTAACGTCCTCCAAACAAATATGATGTTTAGAAATACTAGAGTGTTCTACGAATGCTGAGGTGCATATTCACTCATTCCTAATGTCTAATCCATTTTCGTTCATCCACACTGGGAAGGATCATCCAGTTTCCCTGATGTAGCACTTCCCACATGAACAATCAATATTGTAAACTCCTTTCAATTGGTGTTGATCAATATTGTCTTTTATTGATTTCATTTTCTGTCTAATGGATTCTATTACTTGAATATGGCACCAATGTTCTTTCTTAATAACTGCAATTTTGTCAATCACATCAGAAATATACGGGAGCTGTGCTTTTCTATCATAAGGTTGTGAGCTATGAAGTGTAACTCTCTTTTCCCTTTTGACAGGTTTAGAAATGTCTTTGTTTTTCGGCTATTTTTTCTTCAATATGCTCCTCATGTAATTCTTACGATGATCTCATGGCTCTCTTTCTAGTTAAATAAATGTTGTATTGACATTTTAACAATTCGACAAGTCCATTCAGTTTTGGATAGACAATGATCAGGGGCTCTGTTAAGGAACTCCTTGATGTGAAGTCATCGGTTCATTTTCCCGCCCCGATCTGGGGTGATATATTGGAGATGATGAAGATGTAGTATTTCCAAGCTTACAAAAAAAATATAACAATTCAACAAATAAAAGACAAGAAAAACCATAAAATAGATTGAAGATATCCTTCAAAAGTAGTGATCTTTCGAAATTGTCTCGTGTTAAATAAATACATTTAAACTTTTATGAATAACTTAGTACATAAAAGCATTTGCAATCACATTAAATATAGAACATACCATTTTATTAATTCCATTGAAATGATTTTTGTAATAATAATAATAATGGTGGTTAAAAGATGGTGATAAATACATAATTCTATTCACTATATGGAAATGATTTGTTGTGCCGAGAGTCTTGCTTACAACCCTAGTATAGGAGAAATACGTGTAGGCGGAAATGTTTGTAAACATAAACATTTCACATTTAACATTTATATGTCAATTGAATTAAAAAATAATGAAAGGTCAAAAATTAATAAACCCAGTATAGGGGACATGTTGTAGTGTCAGTGAATGAGTATAAACATTTAACTTTTTGACCAATTAATAATAAAAAGCTAAAAGTAATAAGAATAATAAAATTCAATTTGTTATATTGTAATTCTGTTTTGCAACATAGCTTACTCCGTCCAACTCAAGTTAGAAATTATGTTTTGGGAAAAATTGCATAAATTATAACTTACATTGGTCAATGTTGAATTAATAGTGGTCTCAAATCATCCTATAATTGAGATGCAAAGTGGATAAGTAAATTGTTTGCATAAATTTTGGTGGGTATTAACCATTAGTATGTCTACACATTTACAGTTTTACTCCTACGTAAGTGTTGAGGAAAACATAAAAAATGGTGGGAAGTAACTCCTAGTAAGTGTATATTTATTTACATCTTATTCCTATCCATTTTTTATGCAAAGATTTGCTTAAATTATGGTAGGAAATAATTCATGGGAAATATGTTATTTACATGAGTATAAACTATTTTCAAAGATTTTATTTTTGGATGGCTACCCTGCAAAGCTTAGGAATAGAAAATCACTACACAAATATCTAAAAATCATGCATGAATATTGCAAGCATATCAATAAATTATGACATAAAATATGTAAGTTATCCACATGCCATTATATTGTGCAAAAGTTGCAATAAGAGCTTCAAATTATCATCCAATAAAATGTTTGCAAATTAATTTTTTTAATAATATTGAAAATAAATAATTATTTTTCGAAGTTAAACATTACTGGTTTCTGCCTTCGTAGGAACTAATAATGATTCCATAACGATATTTAAATTTAATTAATAAGCACATAAAACTTAATACATACAATACAACAAGATTCTTAACCATAGATATTCACCTCCACTTTACCATGGATATTTTTGTGAAAATTCAGAAACCCGAATCCTATTGCAGCCACTGGAAATAATTCTCCTAATTGTTAAATTAATTTTTAACAATTTATCTATTGTATGCTACAACAAACACTGAATCAATCACACTACAACCTACACAAATACATAGCGGAAGAAATAAACGCTGGAAGAAATACTAGCACACACATATAAAATGACACAGTCATTTTTAGACCAATGTCCCCGAAAAAACCCAACTTGGGAAAATCGGTGCAGCAGCTGAGGGTTTTATTATTATGCAGTAGTGAAATAATCTGAGTACCACTGGATGCTGAAACTAGCAATCCTAAGAGAAAAACTGGCAAGAAAAATCTAGTGAGGAATTTCCTCACTCCACAGGCAATTTCCCAACACCACTTCACTTCAGAATTTCGGCTTTCTGAATCACTGCGTTAGCCTTTGTGTTGCTCTGCGTAGTTGGTCGGACGTCTTACCTTCTACTGGATTCTTATGAAGTCGTGTTGCCTTCTACTGACCAGAAAGACACTTCTCTGGCACTCTGGGACTGCTTCCCAGCCTCTGGAACTGAAAACATCAATCTTCCTCAACAAATTGACTTTGCCTCTAGAGGCTACTGTGCAACTCTGTGTCAGCCTCACTGTGGCTCCTCTCCCTCTCTGCAAATGCACTCATTGGAACTGGAATCCTTTCTCCGACTTCACTATCTTTGTCCCTCTCTCACTGCTTCGATCTCACTAGCTCTATCTCCGACAATTGACTATTGTTATTCTGGAAATCGATCTACTCATGAAATCGAAATACTCAAGTGATTTCTCCAAGCCCCATCGACTTCTTATAATCCTCTGTTGAGACTTCAACGACTATGATTAGATCTTAATCGATGGATAGGATTAACTTGAAGTTGATCTGTGTGAATTTCTAGAGCATTCACACCTTGACTTGATTAGTTATGATTAATTAGTGATATTCCCTAAGTTTAGACTTAGCAAATATTTAAAAACTGACTAATAACCTATTTCAGTGATTTCTAGGTGGAATTTCCAGAAACGATTTCTGGGTTTTGGAGATCTCATGCATTCTAGCCTCTTCACAAAATTTCTTGGCTAGAACACATCTGATGCTACAAAAACTAACACTCCCTCTTAGCAAGGAACGTGTTCTAGAGTCGCTATCTCCTATAGTGACACCCTATCTCTACATCATCTCCTATCACACTGCTAATGTTTGATTCCCGCTGCCCACCAACTACTGTGAAACTTTGATGTGTTGCATTTGTGTTGTTGCTGACCCTGCTGAACTGTTGTCAACACTGCATCTACACTGCAACTCCCTCTCCATCTGTTGTTGCTGCAACTGCAACATCCGCAACTAAAAGGCATCCTAAATAATGAATCAACTCTAATCAGTATGATGCATTTGTCTCTCGAGTCTCTGACTGCTACTAGAATTTGCGCTGTCACTGAGGAATCTGCATTGTTGCTGACTCTGCACTGTGCCACCTGCACTGCTGCTAACTTTGCACTATGTTCTCCAACATCTATCTGCTACTAGACTCTGCATCTATCACTCTGGCATCTGACTGCATCCACTGCCACTGATCCATCTTGCTCCTGAAAATTGTGGGCCCCTGTAGCAAGGTTTTGATCCAAGAGGTGGATCTTCTAAATAATCTTTCCCATTTGTAGCACTCTGGAGCTACAAAACAAAGTCACCCCACTTGACTCCCGTGGGTATATCAACAAACATGGTGAAGTCTTCCTCCAACATAGAGGAAAACCTATCGATCTCTGTTGATGTTGCCTGCTAGTCCTGCTTCTCCTCTTTGTCCTTCTTCCTAAGAGGACACTAAGTGTTGTAGTGACCAAGCTCACCACATCTGAAACAATTGATGTGTGACAGGTCCTTCTTCTTTTGCTACTCCCCCTGTCCCTGACTAGGACCATTCGATGCGAGGGCCACATTCTCCTCCTTCTTCACTTGCTTCGATCTGCTATTGTTGTTGCTGACATTGATAGAGCTCTTAATTAAGTCTCATCTCAACTCCTCCTCCTACAAAACGGCCCACATCCTGTCCCACCTTAGCAAGGTATCTCTGCTCAAGATATTTTGGACAAATACCTGTCACTCCTCTGAGACACTGTTGAGTGTCAATCACACTAGCTCTGTGGGTTGAGGCATTGCCCAAACAACTACAAGCTGGTCCTAGATCTCCTAATCCTTGTGAGGAAGGGGTCTATGCGTTCCCCTTTCTGCATCCTGGTGCATCTCAGCTTCTCCTCTAAGTACATCTTTCGTTGCTCGGAAGTGCCCTTGTACAACGTGGAGAGTGTATCCCACATTTCTCTAGCAGTCCCTTTGCTAGCTATGTGTGAAACAATGTGATCTCGAACAACATTAAGGATCAACCTCTTCGCCTGTGCCATCTCCTTTTTGTACTCCTTCAACTAATTTGCATCCGTGGGGATAACTACCATTGCGTCTATGAAAGGCTTCAAGCCATATTAATCCAGAAGGAAGGACATCCTTGCCTTTCAGATGACATAGTTGGAAGCACCATCCAACCTGTCTTGATCTCGAAGTCCAACAGTGGCCATCTCAAACAATGTCGAAAATTTTCTCTTCCCTTCTGCTTAGCTGCCGCTCAGCTATTCACACTCCCTTCTAGAGTGAGAAACTGTTAAAATTGGAAACTAGGGAAAAACTCGATGTGGGTCATCTTATTTATGCCAGCTGATATTTTTCTTGGATTCCTCTGATCGAGAGGTGTAGGATTGATCTAAAGATCATCTGATTCTGATAAGTATTCATGGAGATATGAATTTATTTCTGTTATGGGACAATTCGTCAAGGTCGGCCAGCAACCACATAACCCCCACATGTGCTCAACGTTTTAGCATAAAAGGAGGTGGCTTGATAGTCATTTGGACATAGACTTCACTTTTGATTTCTCTCCAGTTGTTTTGGGTTTTAGTGGAAGAGAAATCTAAGAGGATGAAACCCTAAATGCAGGTCTAGGAGACCCTATTCACAGCAAAAGAAGGATGCCCTAGCTGCTATTATAATGAAGCCTAGCCATAGTCCAAGAAGGGAGATCTCGCATGGTGAAGGAGACCCAACAGCTGACCCTAACGCGGTCCTATCATGCCCTAGCTGCAGGTCATATCATGCCCTAGCTAAACGCAATCATGCCCTAATCTATACACTGTTTTGGGAGGGTTTGAGACAACCCTTAGACGCAGTAGAAGGGATGCCCTAGCCGCAGTAAAGAGGCTCCTATACACAACTTAACGAGGCTCCTATATGGTGCCAATATCTGCTCCTATACACTGCCCTAATCTATACGCAGCAAGGCAACCCTAATCCGCAGACTTGAGGAGGCCTTAAAGGAGCCCTAGCCATAGATCTAGAATACCTAGCCACAGCCCTAGCCATAACAGAAGGGACCCTATGACAGCGTGAAGAATGAATGTGTTTGGGTGTTGGCATGTGCTATTAGTTAGGCATTTGGATGTCGCAGCTTTGTTAGGGAGATAGGTAAAAGCGTTGGGCTTGAAACTATCTCAAGGGGCAACATGGAGGGTAGCATCTCTGTGGAGGACAACTATAGTCATTAAGAGCAATTCTGGGCCAGTTTTGATAGGTTGTTAGGGACTGTGGTTAGTACCCTAACCAGTGCCAGAATTGAAGCAGTGCAGTAGTTCAAGTGTTGACATTTCTATAGATTAAATATTGCATCTTTAATGATGATTATACATCTAGGATACGTTTGCTACGAGGGATGCTATGTGCTAGGTCGTAGGCCATAGCACCATAGCTAGGACTGCTAAGGGGAGTCAATGGTGTGCAGCACAAGTGTATCAAGATGCACCCCAAGGAGATGCAACCTGATGGACACTGTAAGGTACAGTTTGAAGATGCAGCACATGGAGTTATAGCATGATGAAGTGGTGGAGCAGTATGATATGTGTAACATGACGGTGAAGAGCAGCCTTTTGGGTACAGCATGATGAGGTACAACTCAACAATGGTGAAGCCTGGTGCAGCTCAGTGATGATGGACATTGTATGATGGTGCAGCACTATGATAGGTATAGCAAGGTAATGGAATCACCTGAGTCCATATCAGTTACCTCATGAGACATCTTCTTAGAGAAGATCTATGCTCTTATCTTGTCAAGTTAAAGTGTTGACTTCTATTGTATATGTACTATCTCTCTCTCTCTGTTGAACTATTGAAGAAACATATAAGAAGAATTAATCAAGGGTTTTCCCACATTGGGGTTTGTCCCTAGCTAGCGCCACATCTTGTGTCCTCTTGTCTTGGCTTGTCTTCTGCAATTTATGTGTATGTTCTATCTGCAATTTACTATTACGCTGATGTGATTGCTAATCTGGAAAAGATATTGAGCTAACTGTGAAAATTGAAATAAATTGCTCCAAGCATAGAACATACCTAAACTTAACAGAAACTCTGCACACAACGATTGTTGATCTGCAAGGGAAATTGAACTTCTTGATAGTAGAAGTTCCCTGAGGAAAATTTTCCCTCAGTGTGTGTTGATTTAGCATCAGATGTGCTCTAGCATTGAGATTTTGCAGAGAGGCTAAGACACATGCATTCTTCAAGACCTAGAAATCATTTGGGAAAATTCCACCTAGAGATAGTTTAATTAAAATAATTAATCATTTTTAATGTATTCCTAAGTCTAAACCTAGGAAATGTGATTAATTAAAGGGTATTAATTAAACTTGGTGGGAATCTTCTAGATAAAGACGAGGATCAACTCCCAGTTAATCTTAGCCTTTGATTATGTTTTAATCTTGGTCGTTAGTGCTCCAACAAGAGATTATAAGAAGGAGCTTAATGGGCACTTGGAGAACACACCAAGATAGTGAGATCTAGAGATTGAATTCTCAAGTGTAGCAGCGTTGAGTTGCTGGAGAGAGATAGAGTGATCTTCTTGCAGCGAGGGGCAAGGATAGTAGATCGGAGGGGATTTGTCCACTCCCGGTGAGTGTAAGGCAGAGAAGGCATCGAGAGGTCCGGTGAGGTAGCGTCGTGCTTCAAAGGGAGTCTGCAATTTTGTTGGGGAGCAGTTGAGATCCAGTTCCAGAAGTCGAGGTGTGGGTCCAGAAAGCTAGGGAGTCGAGTTTATAGTGGGCAGAAGATCAGAAGGAGAGGGTGACGCAGTCCCTTGAGCTGTGACTGTGTGAGCCAATGCAAAGACTACACAGAGATAGTGTATGGTAGCTCATCCAAAGCCCGAATCAATGTTGGATCTCCAGTGATAGTGTGAGATATTTTCTCACTACCTCTTTGCCAGTTTATTCTCTATATCAGATAGAAAGTTTGGGAATCCAATGATTTGTACTCATATTACTATTGCATAATAATCAAACCCTCAACTACTGCACCAGTTTTCCCAAGTTGATTTTTTTTGGGGACGTTTGTCTAAAAATAATGGTGTTTTATTGTGTGTGTGCATCTATTCTTCCAGTGTTTTTATTTCTTCCGCAATATTTATTTTGTGAACGCTGAAGTGTATATGTTTCGATATTTGCTATAGGAAACTACAAATAATTTGGTTGATTAATTTAACAAATAGAAGAAACATTATTAGTTGTTGTAGTAGGATTCAGGGTTTTCGAATTTTCACATGGTATCAGAGCATAGTTCGTAAACTGGAGAGCTCAGAGCAGAAAGGGAGAAGGACGATTGAATTTTTGCATAGGTAACAATTCGAAACCATCAGGGGCAGCATATTTACTTGGCTAGAAGGGTTAATTTTTTTGTGGAAATTTTACTTCTCTGAGTGAGTTGACAGAGAATAAAATTTTCCAGATCGAAGAGTACCAAAGGCAAAGAAGTAGCAGCAGTTTCCTTGCAAAATAGATCTTCAGATGGGACACGGATTTTGCAACAGTTTGCTAGTGCAAATAGTGTCAGGTGAAAGGAAGAGCACACACTAAGATAATTCTTTCCTCAGGGTACTTCTAGCCAAGAAGTTCGAATTTTCCTAGCTGAGCAACATTAGTTTTGTGCAAGATTTCTCACTCTAGAAGGGAGTGCAAATATCTGGGTGGTAGTCGTGCAGAGAAGAGGAGGAGTTAGACATTTTCAAAAAGATGGCATCAGTAGGGTTGAGAGATCAAGATCCGTCAGACGAAACCTCCAACTATGTGATTTGGAAGGCTACAATTTCCTGCCTTCTAGATGAACATGATCTCAAGACTTACATTGATCGTGTGGTAGTTGTACCTGCAAATGCAGATCCGCTTAAGAAATACAAGGAGATGGTGAAAGCTGTTGGACACCTAATCCTAAAGGGTTAGCGTGGAAGCCGAATGGACAAAGCAGTCCAAGGGACCTTGGGATGTGAATCCCAACGGTCACCAAATGTACTATAAATGTATATCAAATTGTTAATAAAATAGTATCGCATGCTTTATCTTTCCTAATTGTTCTCCCTCACCATGTGTGTTTAACATGGTATCAGAGCCATGATGTGTGGCCTGTGTAGTTGCCTTGAATAGCGCTGGCCTAGCCTTCATTACCTGCACTCTGTCTGCCACACCTGTGCTGCCCTGACATATTCTATTTGTGATTTCTGCATATGCTCAGAGACCAAAACAATTCGCTTTGAGGAGTTACCTCCCAACCACTATTTTTGGCTTCCTTTCTGCCCTTGTAACTCCCTCCTGCCTATATTCTGCAGACTGACACCTCTGGCCTGCCGTTCAAAATCTCTCCACTCTCCGCTTACCTCTCTCTCCTGCTCTCCACTTTCATTTTTTCCGCCCTCTCTGAATTCGCTCTATTTTCTGTGCAAGGATGCAATTTCATTAAGATGTTAGCTTATGTGTTTATATCCGACCAACTTTTCACCTTCATTGCTGGGCGGATTCCACCTCTATTCTACCTTAACGTCTGACGATTCTGGTCGCTTCCATCACTGAGGAAGGAGAGGATATGACTGAGGAACACTGCATGCAGCCATTGAAGCTCACCTCAACCGTCAGAATTTGAGAAGTCTTGAAATTTGGTATCGTCCTGTGTGGAGGCACCTTTAAAGACTGTTCCTGGAGGTCTGTGTTGCGTGGAAGACTGAGATGCAATGACCGTGCCATGAGTGAAGTAGTTATATTGTTCAATATATATTGTAGCCAGACATATTCAATACATATTCTGCGTTGAATGTTTTTAAAGGGTCCATATGGTATTGGTATTGGTATTGGTATGGTGAATGCATATGTACGTTGAACAGCTCCTTCACGGCCAGAACCTAACATCCTTCTCCATCTCGTATTTCCTGCTCAAAACATCACTTCAAGTTAATATTTTTACTCGCGTAAAATGAAGCACGCATCAAGTTTGAAAATATAAACAAGTTAAGATCTATGAATTTTCTCTGTTATAGCTCCCCTTCTTGTCGGACTGCTCTGCACATTTGAGACATTTCGAGGTTTGGATTTCGGCTATTAGCAATGGGATTGAAGTAGGCAGGGGTTTTCTGAAAAGATGCCAGGGCTCCGGCGGGGCAATCTCAGTTATACTCGCTGAGTTTCGGCAATCGTACGGAATTCATTGTTATCATGTTATGATCAAACAGTGTAAGAACACTCTAGAATCATTGCGAATTCTCAAAGTTCAGGTGTTGTTCAATCTAAAAGGGTTTGGCCTAGCAGTTAATGCATTGCAGCTAGCAGTGGATACGACGGTTGCACTGCCTCAGCTTGGAAGTTGTTTGAATATGGGACAGTTGGCTTACATTTCGTCAGTCTCTTCACTAATTGATATTCGAGTTGGTTGACTAAGATCTTCATTTGTTACTTTGTGCCTAGTGTCTTTTACCTTCAGATTTAGCCGTTGATTATGCTAGAGGAAAGTCTATAGTACTGTTCTGCATGATTGTCAATAGCCCTTTGGTGTTGGAAATGGCATTGTGAATGGTCCTGTTAATGATGTTACGAAAAGGAATCCACCTCCTAGCTGCCCAAATGCGAATGGAAATGGTAACCATGCCTAATAAGACTGAACTGATTGAGTTTGGATTGTAAATTTTTGGTGCTTTTAGTTCGAGTCAGTGTTAGCATCATTTTTTCTTTGATATTGAAATTAAGTTTCGCTTGCTCTCAAGCATTACAAAAGAGGTCCAAATCTACAATTTGCCGAACGTTCTGTACAGAAGATAGAGTGGGGTATCAATTGTCGGTTGCCCCTATGCAATAGAATCTTGAGCATACTACATGTGAAGTGTTTAACATGGTACTTATTGTTTGTTGGCATACAATAGAGGAATTTATTTGACAACCGAACATAAAGGAGAATCAATTTTCAAGATTTCCCTCTTATCATCGGGCACTTTTAATTTTGAAGAATATTGCAATTTGCCTTTACAAGTACATTTGTGATCATTTGTTGACTTGAGTTGTTTAAATAATGACAAAAATTCATCGATTATTGGAGTTATTGAGAACTCTAATCGTATCAACGGCTCACAACACAGTGCAAATAAGGAAAGACACTCTCTATGACATTCAGTCATGCCTGAATAATGTACAGGAAAATATTGAGTTTTTGCAGCTTGAGACAAAGCTACAGCAAGAAGCACTACAGCAATGGAGTCATCATTTTGAACCTGTTTCTGTTCAGAAGATTGAAACAGACTCCCATAAACAACAAGTCAATAATGTTACAGTTCAATCAAATAAAGCAGCAGTTGTACATGCAGATGCAGAAACTCAGTCTGCACTTCCCAAGCCCATCATCAGACCTTGGGAACAGCTTGTCCACAACAAGCACAAAACTGGTCTTGGATATGACAAGGACTTGTCCTTTCATATTCCAGACTACTCAAAGCCCATTCATTTTCAGAGTGCTGGATTCATTTATGACAATTCACTTGCTCCTCATGACAGTTCAGCTACAACTGTTCCAGACTCTGCTCCTCTTCCACAGCAACAGCAACAACAACATATCGTGAAATGCCAACACTGTGACCGAGTTGGCCATCTGAAAGATCACTGTTTTGATCTTCATCCATGTAAGCACTGTCATAAAACCAGTCATTCTTCAAACAGATGCTT
>APFE030326091.1:0-31275 GCA_000404065.3 Pinus taeda | reverse complement strand
ATCCTAAAGGGTTAGCGTGGAAGCTGAATGGACAAAGCAGTCCAAGGGACCTTGGGATGTGAATCCCAACGGTCACCAAATGTACTATAAATGTATATCAAATTGTTAATAAAATAGCATTGCAAGCTTTATCTTTCCTATTGTTTTGGCTGTCCATGTCTGTTTAACAAAAGCTACGAGGTTGATTCTCAATGGGGTTCGAGATCACGTGGTATCTCACATAGCTAGCAAAGATACTACCCGACAGATGTGGGAAGTAATAGCTACGTTGTACGAAGGATCTTCCAAGCAACAGAATATGTATCTTGAGGAGAAGTTGAGATGCACTAAGATGCAGAAAGGGGAGCATATAAACCCCTTCCTTATTAGGCTTTAGGATGTCCGGGACCAGTTGGCTTCAACAGGGTCAATGCCCCAACCTACAGAGTTTGTACGATTAGCTTTGAACAACGTTTCCGAAGAATGGCAAGTTTTCATCCAGAGTATCTTGGGCAAAGAAAAACTGCCAGATTGGGAACGTATGTGGGCTGATCTGCAACAGGGGGAGATGAGGCGAGCTTTGGTGAAGAGCACCATCAGTGGTGGTAGTAGCAGTAGTGGGATGAAGCAAGTAAAGGAGTAGGAAGATGTGGCCCTCGCATCTAAGGGGCAGCAGGAGCAATGCAGGGGGAAGAAGGACATTTCCAAGATCAAGTGCATCAAGTGTGATGAGCTTGGTCACTACAACACTCAATGTCCTCTCAGAAAGAAAGACAAG
Organism: Pinus taeda; assembly: GCA_000404065.3. Lineage (NCBI taxonomy): Eukaryota > Viridiplantae > Streptophyta > Pinopsida > Pinales > Pinaceae > Pinus > Pinus taeda. The sequence continues at coordinate 30,518 of APFE030326091.1, read as the reverse complement.
GAGGATAAACAGGATTAGCAGGTTGTATTCGCAGAGATCGGTAGGTTGTCCTCCAGACTGGAGGAAGAGTTTTCCATGATCACTGAGTTACCTCCATGGAAGAGGTGGGGTGATTTGGAGTTATAGCCCTAGAGAGCTACATGATGGGCAGGATTCTTGAGGAGGTCTGCCTCATAAATCACTACCTTGCTACATGAGCCCAAGACATGCAGTAGCAGGATAGATCAGTGGCAGTTGGTGCAGTCAGGTTCTAGAGTGACAAATGCAGTAGCTAGTAGCGTTCAAAGACTGAGCAACGCAGAGTAGAGTTGGCAGCAATGCAGTTGGCACAAAGCAGAGTCAGAAGCAATGTAGAGGATTCAATGACAGCAAAAAGTCTAGTAGTAGTCGGGACTCAAGTGACAAATGCATCATACTGATCACAGTTAGTTCAGTATTTTGGTTGCTTTTACATAGCAGTTGTTGCAATTGCAGCAACAACAGTGTGAGAAGGTTGCAGTGCAGATGCAGCGTTGGCAGCAGTTTAGCAGGGCCAATAGCAACACAGATGTAGCAATCAGAGTTGCGCAGTAGTTGATGAGCAACAAAGCTAGACATCAGCGGCGCAGCAGGAGATGCTGTAGAGACAAAGTGATGCTTCAGTGGGTTGCAGCACTAGAGCACATTCCTCGCTAAGAGGGAGTGTTGATTTTTGTAGCATTGGATGTGATCTAGCCTCGAGATTCCGCAGAGAGGCTAAGACACATGCATTCTCCAAGACCCAAAAATCGTTTGGGAAAAATCCACCTAAATATGGTTTAATTAAAAAAATTAATTCTTAATGTATTCCTAAGTCTAAACTTAGGAAATGTGATTAATTAAAGGGTATTAATTAAATATGGTGTGAATATTCTAAATAAAGACGAGGATCAACTCCCAGTTAATCTTAGTCTTTGATTATGTTTTAATCTTGGCCATCGGTGCTCCAATGAGAGATTATAAGAAGGAGCTTGATGGGCACTTGGAGAACACACCAAAATAGTCAGATCTAGAGATCGAATTCTAAAGAGTAGCAATGTTGAGTTGCCAGAGAGAGATCAAGTGATCTTCTTGCAGCGAGGAGCAGGGATATTAGACCAGAGGGGATTTTTCTAGACCCAGTGAATGCAAGGCAGAGAAGGCATCGAGAGGTCCAGTGAGGCAACGCAACGCCACGCAGAGGCAGCATAGTGCTTTAGAAGGAATCCGCAATTTTGCTACGGAGCAGTCAACATCCAGTGCTGAAAGTCAGGGTGTGAGTCTGGAAGGCCAAGGAGTCGAGTTTCCAGTGGGCAGAAGATCAAAAGGAGAGGGTGACGCAGTCCCTTGAGTTGTGATGTAGTGATTGTGTGAGCCCACACAGAGACTGCACAGAGATAGTGTAGGGTAGCTCATCCAAAGCCCGGATCAGTGTCGGATCTCTAATGACAGTGTGCTATATTTTCTCACTACCTCTTTGGCAATTTATTCTTTGTATCGGATAGCTAGTTTGGGCATCCAATCATTTGTACTCAGATTACTATTGCATAATAATCAAACCCTCAGCTACTGCACCGGTTTTCCCAAGTTGGATTTTTCCGGGGACATTTGTCCAAAAATAACGATGTTTTATTGTGTGTGTGCATCTATTCTTCCAGTGTTTTTATTTTTTCCACAGTATTTATTTTGTGAAGGCTACAGTGTATATGTTTCGATATTTTTCTAAGGAAACTGCAAATAATTTGGTTAATTAATTTAACAAATAGAAGAAACATTATCAGTCACTAAAATAGGATTCAGGGTTTCTGAATTTTCATAGTGTGTGCTCTCCTTCTACCCGATGCTAGTTCTTCTCTAGCAAACTTTTGCAAAAATACTGCGTCCAGGTAGAGGTCTTCTCTGCGAAAAAATACTAGGTGCTTCCTTTGCCTCTAGAACCCCTCGATCTAGAGAGATCAATTTTTTTTGTCCCTTTCTTAGAAAAATCGATTCTCCTCAAGGACTTCAACTTCTTGGCCAAGGTGACTGTGCTACCTCTGGAGTTTCGATCTATTGCCCCTCGATGAACAACGAAACCCCCTCTTCCTTTGCTACTGAGCTCTTTGGCTAATCATCTACGCTCTGATACCATGTGAAAATTTGGAAACCTGAATCCTATTGCAACAACTAGAAATAATTCTCCTAATTGTTAAACTAATTTCAACAATTTATTTACTATATGCTACAACAATTACTGAATCAATCACACTGCAACCTACACAAATACACTGCGGTGTGAAAATTTGGAAGCCCAAATTTTTAATGCAGCAACTGATTACGTTTCTTCTATTTGTTAATTACTGAACAAAATTATTTACGGTTTCTTACATTAAACACCAAAACTAATACACAACAACCTTTTCCATTTAAATAAAATGTGGAAACAAGAAATTGAACAAGAAATAAATACACAACACATCTACACAGTTATTTTTGGACTCATGTCCCTGGAAAAACCCAATGCAGGAAAACTGGTGTAGCACGTAAGGGTTTTATTATTATGCACTACTAATTCTGAATACAATCTCTGGATGCCCTGCTAGCTATCCAATACAAAGAATATCACTCAAAAAGAGATAAGTGAGATCACCTCACAATATCAATGGAGATCCTCACTCATCCAGCCACTGAATGGACTGCCCCTGGTTGCCTCTGCATGGTCACTATGTCTACCCAACGACATAGCCTCTAGGGACAATGTCACCCCTTCTGCTAATCAATTTTCTACCTAGGAACTTCGAATTTCACCTCCCGGTCTCACACCCCGACTTTTGGCTTCTGATATCGATTCCTCTAGCAAATTTTCGGACCTCCTCAAGGCATTGCGATACCTTTGCGTCAGCCTACGCTGGCCAACTTAGTCAAGCGCTGCTTCTCCGAAAACTCTCTCTGCCTTCTTTGTTGTGTATTCTTGGATTAGGAGAAATCTCCAACAGGAACTATCCTTACCCCTCACTACAAAAGATCACTTTTGAATTTCTCTCCCATCAACTGTTGTGCTTCAGAAATTCTATCTTTTGGTCTCCACTCAATGTGTTCTCCATGTGCCCATCGATGTCGTTCTTATAATCCTCTAGTTGAGAGCCAACGGCCCAGATTAGATTCTAATCAATGGCTCAGATCATTTGGACTTGATCTCCGTCTTCTTCTAGAATTTTCACCCACATTTAGATTAATATCCTTTAATTATTTTAATCTCCTAAGTTTAGACTTAGGCACCCATTAAAAATAATTAATTATTTTAATAAAGTTGTTTCTATGTGGAATTTCCCAAAAATGATTTTCGGGTATTGGAAAATGCATGTGTCCTAGCTTCCCTGCAAATTTTGAGGCTTATAGCACATCTGATGCTACCACAAATCAACACTACCTCTTAGCGAGGAATGTGCTCTAGTAACGCAACCTGTTGAAGCATCACCCTTCTCTGTAACATCTCCCTCTGCATTGTTGATGTCTGACATCGTTGCCCACCAGCTACTACGCAAACGCTGCATCTATACTGTTGCTAACACTGCCACTTCCAACACTGCATCCGTACTACAACTCCCTCTCAAATTCTGCATTCGTGTTATTGTTGGCCCTGTCACTACCAACAGTGCATCTGCACTGCAACATTCTCCAAGTATTGCTGCTACTGCATGAGCAGCGAAAAAGCATCCCAAATTACTGAATTGGTGTTCAGTAGGATGCATCTGTTGCTGTAGTTCTGACAATTGTTAGTCTTTGGGATGACCCTCTGAAGCCTCTGTACTGTTGCCAGCTCTGCACTGCTCAATCTCTGGCACTCCTAGCCACTGCATCTGTCACTTTGACACTCCTCTACATCAAATGATCCTGGTCCATCCTGCTACTTCTGATATGGGCTCCCGTAGCAAGGTATTGATCCGAGAGGTGGACTCCTCAAGGATCCTGCCCAACTGTTGTTCTTTCGAACTACAGTTATATATCACCCTGCCTCTAGGTGATCATGGCAAACTCCTCCTCGATCTATGCAGAAGCAACTTTCTCATCATGCTTCTCATCCTTGCCCTTCTTCTTGAGAGGACATTGTGTAGCATAATGACCAAGTTCGCCACACCATAAGTAATTGATCTTCAAAATATCTTTGAGTTTTCTTTTGTTGCTCCTGCTGCCCCTTAGATGCGAGGGCTGCATTCTCATCCTCCTCCTTGGGCTTTCACCCACTGTTATTGCTGCTACTGTCAAGCTTGCACTTGACTATGTCTCTTCTCATCTCTTCCTGCTGAAGAGTGGCCCACATTCCCTCCCAATATGGAAATTTCTCCCAGCCCAAGATGCTCTGGACAAATAATTGCCACTCTTCTGAAATTGAATTTAGAGCCAGCCTCACCATCTCGATAGGCTGAGGTGTTGACCACACAACTTCCAACTTGTCTTGGGTCTCTTGAAGCTTTGCAAGGAATGGATCAATGTGTTCCCCATTCTTCATCTGCTTGGATCTCATCTTCTGCTCCAAGTACATCATCCGCTGCTCGAAAGATCCCTGATATATCATGGACAAGGCATCCCACATCTCCTTGGTTGTTCCTTTGCCTGAGATGAGACAAACTACATGATCCTTCACTCTGTCAAGGATCATCCGCTTGGCCTTCGCCATTTCTCCCTTGTACTTTTTGAGCCAATCTGGATTCGTAGGCTCAACTACCACATTGTCAATGTAGATCTTGAGAAAATGTTCATCTAGAAGGCATGACATCCTTGTCTTCCAGATCACATAGTTGGATGCACCATCCAACTGATCCTTATCTGGAAATCCACTCGTTTCCATCTCTGCCAATCAAAAAAATCGAATGACCTTCTCTCTCTTCTACGTTGTTGTTGGGCTAGCCTACACACTCCGTGTTGGAGTCTGTAGATCTACTACCCCTTGTTGCTGCTCAACAAATGAGAATTCGAATTCCTTGGCTAGGAATTCTCTAAGGAAGAAATTCCCTCAGGTGTCCCTATTCTTTTGACGCCTTTCTTCCCAGCAACTGCATGCACAAACTGTGTCACACTAAAAAATCGCCTCTTCACTGAAGCTACTATTGCGTTGCTCCCTCTGCCGCTAATAGATTTCGATTTGGAAATCCTACCTCTCTATCGACTCACTCAGAGAGATTTTCGTTGAAAATCTTGCCCTTCTGGCTTGGACTGCACAATCCCTCTAGGGATTTGATTTGTTGCCTATGCAACACTTCGACTTCGCTTCTTCCTTCAGCGTTGGGCTCTTTCGGCTCTATTCTCTTGTTTCACCTGCACCTCTGATACCATGTGAAAATTTGGAAGCAAAAATTTCTACTACAGCAACTGATTAAATTTCTTTCTATTTTTTAATTACTAAACAAAATTATTTATTGTTTCCTGCAGTAAACATCGAAACTAATATACTACAGCCTTCGCCATCTAAAGAAAATGCAAAAACAAGAAACTGAACAAGAAAGAAATACACAACGCATCTACACAGTTATTTTTGGACAAATGTCCTTGTAAAAAGCCAATGCAGGAAAATCGGTGTAGCAGCTGAGGGTTTTATTATTATGCAGTACTAATTTTGAATACAACTTCTCGATGCCCTGCTGGCTACCCAATACAGATAATATCACTGACAGAGAGATAAGTGAGATTACCTCACACTATCACTGGAGATCCTGGCTGATTTAGCCACTAAATGGACTGCGCCTTGCTGCTTCTGTGTAGTCACTATGTCAGCCCAGCGTCACAGCCTCTAGAGACAACGTCATCCCTTCCACTGATCAATTTTCCACCCAAGAACTTCGAATTTCACCTCCCGGTCTCACACCCCAGCTTCCGTCTTCTGATATTGATTCCTCCAGCAAATTTTCGGACATCCTCAAGGCTCTACACTGCCTCTGCGTCAACCTATGTTGGCCAGCTTAGCCACAGCACTGCCTCTGCGTCAGCGTACGCTAGCCAGCGTAGCCATAGCACTACCTCTCCTGGATCTCTCTTTGCCTTCTCTGTTGAGTATTCCTGGATTAGGAGAAATCTCCAATCAGACTTATACCTGCCCCTCACTACAAAAGATCACTTTGAGTTTCTCTCCCGACAACTGTTTTGCTTCAGAAATTCTACGTTCTAATCTCTACTCGATGTGTTCTCCATGTGCCCATCGATGTCTTTCTTATAATCCTCTAGTTGAGAACCAATGGCCTAGATTAGATTCTAATCAATGGCTCAGATCATTTGGACTCGATCTCCGTCTTCTTCTAGAAGTTTCACCCACAATTAGATTAATACCCTTTAATTATTTTAATTTCCTAAGTTTAGACTTTGGCACCCATTAAAAATAATTAATTATTTTAATAAAATTGTCTCTAGGTGGAATTTCCCTAAATGATTTCTAAGTATTGGAGAATGCATGTGTTCAATCCTCCTTGCAAATTTTGAGGCTTCGAGCACATACGATACTACTGGAAATCAACATGCGGAAGAAATACTAGCACGCACACATAAAATGACAATTATTTTTTTTACCAATGTCGCCAAAAAAACCCAACTTGGGAAAACCAGTGCATCAGCTGAGGGTTTTATTATTATTCAGCAGTGAAATAATCTGAGTACAACTGGATGCCGAAATTGGCAATCCTACAGAGAAACAATGGCAAGAAAAATCTAGTGAGGTATTTCCTCACTCCACAGGCAATTTCTCGGCACCACTTCACTTCAGAATTTCGGCCTTCTTAGGCATTGCATCAACCTCTTCACTGCTCTTCGTAGCTTGTTGAATGTCTTGCCTTCTACTGGATTTTGATGAAGTTGTTTTTCCTTCTGCTGACCAAAAAGACTTCTTTGACACTCTGGGACTTAAAACACCAATCTTCCTCGACAAATCGACTTTGCCTCTAGAGGCTACCACACAACTCTGCATCAACTTCACTGTGGCTCCTCTTCCTCTCTGCAAATGCACTCACCGAAAACTGAATCCTTCCTCTGACTTCATTGTCTGTGCCCCTTTCTCACTGCTTCGATATCACTAGCTCTCTCTCTCTGGAAACTCATTGTTGCTACTCTGGAAATCGATTTGCTCATGAACTTGAATTGCTCAAGTGATTTCTCCAAGCCTCATCGACTTCTTCTTGTAATCCTCTGTTGAGACATCAACAACCAAGATTAGATCTTAATCAATGGCTATGATTAACTTGAAGTCGGTTCGTGTGAATTTCTAGAACATTCACACCTTGACTTAATTAATTTTGATTAATTAGTCATATTCCCTAAGTTTAGACTTAGGAAATATTTTGTGATATTCACACTTAACAATATTGCTTAGGGAAATACCAATCTTGCCCAAGTTTGTCTTATTTCATGTTTGCACTTACGAGATGTGGATTTAGAGGTCCCACATGAATTTTGGAATTAGGTGGGGGCTCAGACATTAGAAAAGAAGGAAAATATTGCGATTCTAATGGAGCGTGGGGACCACCCCATGGAGAATTACGATCCATATGTGGAAGACACTCTCATTAGAGCAAAGTTGGTGGGCAAAGTTGAGTTGGGCTCACATGGGCATCTTGGAGGCTCTTTGATAAATAGAGCAAGGGGCACTCATTTTGGTCATTCATTCTTTTATTCAGAAATTGTCTTTAACATAGCACGTTTGAGCTGAAGCCAAGTCTGCAGTGTTGTTTAGCACACGAGTGTCTCCGAATGGAGATCTCAACCCTTGTTTCGGTGGACTTCGAGTTTCATCCCAAGGAAGGAGTCCTACCTATACCAGTTTGTACCAAGAGCAGGGAGTGCGAGTTTGTGGAGAGGATTGGCAGCAACAGTATAGGGACTATGCAGTTCTTGAAGGAGGCATGCTTGGAGGTTGAGGAATGAAGGGAGTTAGGGGTTGGAAAGTGTTGTGGATGTTTTTTCAGCATTTTGGCGGAGCAACAAATGCATCATTTGCTACAATTTACATCTTCTGCTTGTGGAGGAGGGCCAAGCATTTGGGGTTCAATTTTGGAGCATCAAAACTAGGACAAACCCTTTCTAGTTTTTTCTAGGTTTATTGAGGAGAGGCCAAGATTAATTTGGAAAAATTCTTTGGGCAGATTTGAGGGGTCAAATAGGGGCCCCAAATAAGCGAGCAACTAGAGGAGCTAGGGGAAAACTGGGCTGAAATTCCAAGGTCAACATTTGGCCAATTCCTTCACGGGTTTTTGTTAGTTATTGGTGGAGAGCCCGAGGTTAATTTACTAGAAATTTATGAGCATCCGAGGAGGCCCTAACAACAGTTCTTTGTAGCCAACAGCATATTTTTTGAGTAGTTTCAACACAGAGCCAGGAGAGTAGCAACAGATTTGAGAGGGTTTTCTTATTGTTCATTTGGGTTTAGATAGCTTACCTTGAGAAAGCCCAGGTGCACTCTTTCCAGCACCACATTGTACCCTCTTATTTATTAATAAAATGGATCAGATCAACGTAGTTCATGGAGATTTCTGGTTATTAAATGTGTTGTAAATTTTTGTATGTGTTTCTGCTATGTTTGCTTTGTTTAACATTGTGTATTTCCATTAAGAATATTATAGTGGTATCAGAGGATGATTTTGGCCAACTATGGGTCTAAATCACACAAATGCTCAAGTGCTATTGTGACTAGAATTCCAGAGGCTGAAACACTAGTCCCACATTATTCTCCAAATTGAACTTATGCCCAAAAATGTCTTAGCAGGAGAAATTTGAAAATGTTACTAGGAGCATTGAGACACTGGCGGGGCTTCTCGAAGAGTGGTTGTTAGCAAGGGCAACAAGAAGAAACAGTAGTTTTCGACTCGTAGATGAAGAAAATAACAAGAGCATGATTGTTGAATGAAACGTTAGTAGTAATACTGCAAAGACAAAGATGGGAGGCGAAGGTAGTGACGAGATGAGAAAGAACATACCCATGGAGGAGGGAGTTCATCTAGGTACGTTCCAATCGGTTGAGCATGAGGCTAATGGCATGCAAGAGGAGCACGAGGATACACCTAGTGTGACATAGAAATCACCCTTGTTGGAGTTTACTTTGGTAGCCCCAATAGACATATTGGAGGAGGTAGTTGAGCACACGTCCATTGATGAGGTATCCCGATCTATGACAGAGCTTCAGAACGACAACCACCTACATCTGACTGATGAGCATGTCTCGCATGTTGGGTTGTTTATGGAGGAGCAGTTGGAGGCTCATGTCAAGCCCATGATGGAAGAGAATGTGCAACTATCCTTTGTGCTAGCCATTGATGAGGGGCATCTTAAAGACCACACATTAAGATTCTAATACATTTCACTTCAGAGGCGCACTGACAGGATCTACAACGTTATTAGCCCACCCCTACGCATTGGATTGAGAGAGATGGAGTTGTATAGACATACCAGAGGGGATGACCAGGTTAGCAACACTACTGGGTTACCTTTTCCCATTGGAGAGAGGGAGACATAGCTACCTAGTCAAATCTCATGTGTTGACTTGGATAGCGGGATGAGATGACCAGAGTTGCACAAGGTGCAACATCACATGTCGAGGTTGTTCTGTGTGCGAGAGTTCATGCATTCGATCCCTCTCTTGGGGTTGGATGGCGAGAGATTCTGAATTGGTACCCGGTGGAGTGGACTGGACTCATGGAGATGGTTATAGTCTGGAGTAAAGCTCAATGGGAGCTCTTAGACACTGAGGGCATTGGAAACCTATGTTGGCATTAGGATACAGGTGGAGCTCCCTATCCGATATCAGTCATGTGGGATGGCTATGGCATTGATGAGGTAGTCGACCCAGTGACGAGCACATACATTCCCTAGAGGAATTCCAATTGGCGTTATCGGACAAGCAGTTTGTGAGCAGGCTCCATGGATTGTATTGGCATGTTGGTTGCGCATGACAATGCAAGATGATTAGCATTCTCTAGCGGGAGCTGTTGGGAGGAGGTAGCATGGGTAGGCCACCGAACTGGGCATGGTATGGATACAATGTTCTCCCATTGGGGTATTGGGAACAAGAGTCACCGAGGATCAGCACAACAGAGATATCCCCTCTAGCAAGTGTGGAGTTAGGCCGCTCAGGATTACCAAGGCAGATGAGGAGGTGGAGATGACTTTGTGGCAAGTGTACTAGCAGCGTGGTGGTTGCATGGGCACATATGGGTTTCCTTATTGTACATGGGAGCATGGGATTGAGCATTGGTATCCAAGGGTGCATGGAGTTGTGCCACAGAGTTCAGTGTTATGCAACGGAGTGTAGGGGTACGTACTTGTGTGCAGTCGAGCAAGATGATGCACAACAGGTTGTCAGAGTGTTGCCGCCAAAGAGATATCTTGACAAGGGCATCAGGCACACCATTGGGTTTGGCACACTCATATTTGGAGAGCAAGTTGATCACAGAGCCAACCGTGAACTTCCATTGATCACTCTCCAACTTTTCACATTGACATAGGGGACTTGGATATCATCTCTTGATGCTGTCATCACGAGCAACATGACCCATGAGGTTCATCTGAGACAGTTGGACAAGACACACTGCATTGGGAGAGAGGCTTTGTGGTTGTGGCATATGGTTAGGATGTGATTTGGTGGATGCAGGCTTGGGCGTAGTCTGATCCCCTGTAGAGGTAGCACTTGCACCACCCTTGAGCCCACACTCAAGGTGATACATGATCCCCTTTTGGTGAGACATTTTGAGTTGTCTCTACAGCATCTACAACGGTTCATGGACCTTGCTTACAAGTGTCTGTTTAGACTCTAGGCAGTATTTGGGAGCATTTTTAGGAGGCAAGACGACAGATCCCACTGTGTGGTATGGCCGGCACAGGGCTGTGTTGCACACACCAAATTTTTTTGTGATGTATGGATTTCATATATTGATTACACGCAAGGACCTGAGACATGGTACAAGTTGGTTCCATCAGCTGTTAGGACTATGCCACAGTGATTTTGGTTGTGGAATTCAGTGATTTGGTTGGTTTATTGGACACTTCGCTTCGTGGTGAGTGGGATCAGGATGAGGGATGACCTAGCTCACCCTTGGTTTGACATGTGGGGGAGCGTTGAGGCCTTGATTGTAGGCAAGGTTGGTTTTCCTTGTTATCATTGTGGATCAGGGTGAGTGTTGGATGGGTAGGAGGTGACATCATGGAGGTGCTTGGTCTAGATGCATTGGGACTCAGATGTTTTTCCATCAAGTCCCAGGAGAGGTGGATACAACTTGAACATGAAGGGAAAACTGTCATGATCAGAGTTGCGCAACGACAACATAGTAGCACTCTTTTTAGACTAGCGTGGGATCCGAGCATCTAGGACTTGGTAGTACAGCTACCCTTGGGGATGCGTTGATTTCTACTGGGGAAGATCATTCAGATCTTCCATTGGCCTTTAGTGACTTGCTGATGGCATGGGAGACTTCATTAGCATGGCAAGTGGGCCAGCAGGATGATATCAGGAGAAGCTCACGCGAGCGAGACATCTCTTCAGGGATTGGGTGGTATCTTCGAGAATATACTCCTAGAGTGCATGGGATGGCCTACATGGTAGGACAACAGTGAAAATTCCTTAAACCTGAGAATTCCTACTGCAGAACTGATGATATTTCTTCTACTTGTTAGATTTACATGAACAAGTTATTTGTAGTTTCCTACGACAAACATCGAAATACATACACTGCAGCCTACACCAGTTAAATAATATGTCGAAACAAGAAACTGAACAATAGAGAAAGATACAACACGAATGACAGTTGTTTTTGGATAAATGTCCTCGGAAAAAACCAATGCGGGAAAACCAATGCAACAGATCTGAGGGTTTTTATTATTAAGCTGAAGTTATTTCTGAATACAATCTCTAGATGCCTTGTTGACAATACAGTACAAAAAATATCACTCAATAGAAGAAATTAGTGAGATTACCTCACTCTACACTACAAGTCCCGACTGATCCGACAGCTAGACCAACGAGTTCCCCGACTACTTCTGCGTTGCCCCTGCGTGGGTCTATGTTAGACTCTAAGGCAATGTGTCACCTGTGTTGGGAATCAATTTGCCTTCTAGAGCTGATTCCAGCCCTCCCAGCTCAGAATCGTCAGCCTCCTCAGCAAATTCATAACTTTGCATGAAGGTTTCTACGCTACTCTACTTGGGGCTTGTGTGAACCCTTCCTGTCTTTGCGTCATCCTCTCTGGCCTCTGTGCTGCCTCCTCTGTGTGTCTCTCTACCTCTCTACTAAGTATTCTTGACTCCAGAGAAGATCCTCCAGCAAAAACTCCCCCTGCCCCTCTCTGTGTGATCACTACAAATCATTGTGTTGCCTCTAGCTTCAACAATTCGATCTGATTGATCAACTCTCTGTGTCTTCCAAATGACCCTCAAGCCTCCTTAAATAATCTCCTCGTTGACATTCACCGACCCAGATTAGAAGCTAATCAATGGCTAAGATCATTCCTACTTGATCCTCATCTTCTTCTAGAAGTTCCACCCATAGTTAGATTAATACTCATTAATTATTTTAATTTCCTAAGTTTAGACTTAGGGACCCATTAGAAATAATTAATTATTTTGATAAAACTGTTTCCGGGTGGAATTTCTCAAAATGCTTTTTGGTTTTTTTGGAATACATGTGCCCAAGCCTCCCTGCAAAATTTGACACTTAGATCACATCTAATGCTACCAGAAATCAACAACAACTTCACGAGGAGTTGGGCATAGAATCACATTATCATGATCCCCACCCATTGATGTTATACAAGGAACTTATGATACTTATATGAGGTAGGATAGTGAGTGGAGAAAGGGGAGCTTCAAGTGGGACGGGATGGCTTGGGATCCTGGTATTAAGGGATTCTTTCGTGTCAAGGACGAATTAATGGCGCATCTAGGACCTTGGTACATTTTTGCAGTGACAATGGGGAGAAGCAACTAGAGAGAGCATTGTTTGACAGTTGCTTGAGGACAAGCAACTTTTGGCTGGGAGGAATGTGATATTCCCACTTAGCAATATTGCTAAGGGAAATATCAATCTTGCCCAATTTTGTCTTATTTCTTATTTGCACTTAGGAGATGTGGGTTCAGAGGTCTCACATGAATTTTGGGATTAAGTGGGGGCCCAAATATTAGGAAGGAAATAAAATATTGTGGCTCTAGTGGAGCGTGCGGGCCACCCCATATAGAATTACGACCCACATGTGGAAGATACCCTCATTGGAGCGAAGTTGGTGGGGAATGTCGAGTTGGGCCCACATGGGCATCTTGGAGACTCTTTGATAAATAGAGCAAGGGACACTCATTTTGGTCATTCATTCATCTATTCAGAAATTATGTCTTTGACGTAACACGCTTTCGCTGAAGCCAAGTCTACAGTGTTGTTTAGAGCACGAGTGTCTTCGAGCAAAGATCTCAACCCTTGTTTCAGTGGATTTCTAGTGCCAACCCAGGGAGAGAGTCCTACCTATATCAGTTTGTACCAAGAGCAGGGAGTGCAAGTTTGTGGAGAGGATTGGCAGCAACAGTGTAGGGACTGCGTAGTTCTTGGAGGAAGCACGCTTGGAGGTTGAGGAGTGAAGGGACTTGGGGGCTAAAACTTAAGGTCTAGTCCAGGAAAGTGTTGTGGAGGTTTTTCCAACATTTTTTCAGAGCAACAAACGCAATATTTGCTATAGATTACATCTTATGCTTGTGGAGGAGGGCCAAGCATTTGGGGGTCAATTTTGGAGCATTAAAACTAGGACAAACTCTTTCTGGGTTTTTTTGGGTTTATTGAGGAGAGGCCAAGATTAATTTGGCAGAATTTTTTGGGTAGATTTGAGGGGCCAAACAGGGGCCCTAGCTTAGCAAGTAGCTAGAGGAGGGGCAAAAATTCCAAGGTCAACATTTGGCCAATTCCTTCATGGGTTTTTATGGTATATTGGTGGAGAGCTCGAGATTAATTTCCAGGAATTTTCTAAGCATCCGAGGAGACCCTAACAACAGTGTTTTGCAGCCAGCAACGTATTTTTGGGGTAGTTTCAGCGTAGAGCCAGGAGAGAGCAACAATATATTTGAGAGGGTTTTCTTGTTGTTCATTTGGGTTTAGCTAGCTTGCCTTGAGCAAGCCTAGGTGCACTCTTTCCAGCACCACATTGTACCCATCTTATTTATTAATAAAATGGATCAGAACAATGTAGTGCATGGAGATTTTTGGTTGTTAAATGTGTTGTAAATTTTTTATGTGTTTCTGCTATGTTTCCTTTGTTTAACATTGTATATTTTCGTTAGGAATATTACATATTTAAAAACTGACTAATAATCTAATTAAGGCATTTCTTGGCAGAATTTCGAGAAATGATTTTTGGGTTTTGGAGATCTCATGCATTCTAGTCTCCTCCACAAAACTTCAAGGCTAGAACACATCCGATGCTACAAAAACTAACAAGTTTTAACTTGTAAATAAGTTTTGTTACAATACCATGGGAAAATACTATGGCTTATCAATACCACATGCCCAAAAACCATAATTCATTTCACAATAAAAAATTAAATGTTCAATATATTAGATCTTGCATATATCATTGATTACACAAAGTGACAATTCTCGATCATATGGATGGAGAGAGTGGGGGCGTGAGCTAGTGATAGAGATAGAGGGCACAAAAAGAGGAGAGAGGGACATAGAGATAGATGGAGTTGGAGGGGAGAGAGGGACATAGAGATAGATGGAGTTGGAGGGGAGAGAGGGAGGGAAGAACAAAGACATAGAGAGATAAAGGTAGATAGAGAGGGAGTGATAAGGAAGAGATGGAGAGAGAGTGAGGGAAGGAGGAGAGGAGGGAAGACAGAGAGAAGGAGACATAGAGATGGGGGGAGGAGAAAGGGGGAGAGAGAGGAGAAAGCAAGGGAGATAGTGATAGAGATAGAGTAATAGGGGAAAAAGACAAGGGGGTGGGAGAGAAAGGAAGGAAGAGAAAGAGGAATTGAGAGAGAGAAGGAGAGATGGAGTTAGATTGGAAGAGAGAGGGGGGAGAACAAATACATAGAGAGACAAAGGTGGAGAGAGAGGGAGACAGAGATGGAGGGCAGAGAGAAGAAGATTGGGAGGGAGATAGTGACAGATTTGGAGGGTAGAGATAGAGGGTGATGGGGGGGGGCGCAGCGGGAGGGAGAGCACTTGAGAGAGAAAAGGAGACAAGGAGGGAAGAATAAAGAGAGAAAGGTATAGAGAGAGAGAGAGGAAGGAGAGCGGGAGGGAAGACATGGAGAAGGGGAGAGTGTGTATATTTTGGGGGTGAGATTGACAGACAAAGAAGGAGAGGCGAAGGGAGATAAATATATAGATGAAGGGGAAAAGAGGGAAGAAGAGAGATACAGAGAGATGGAGGGAAGGAGAGATAGATATATATGGAGAGTGTGTATGTGTGTGTGTTTGGTGGGGTGAGATAAAGAGACAGAGAATATATGGAGAGAGGGAGAGAGATATATATATGGAGAGAGAGTGTGTGTGTGTTTGGTGGGGTGAGATAGAAAGACAAAGGAGATATGGAGGGAGGGAGAGATAGATACATATGGAGAGTGTGTGTGTGTGTGTTTGGTGGGGCGAAATAGAGAGACAAGGGAGATATAAATATAGATGGTGTGGGCAAAGAGAGAGATATATATATGAGAGGGATGGAGGGGGAGAGAGAAGGAGAGAGGGAGGGGAGAGAAAGAGGGAAGAAGAAAAAGACGCACAAATACAAGTATAGATATTATATAGTATTATATAACATTGAACATTATTAACCATAGAGAAAGAGGAAGTAAGGCTTTTACAAAAGGGAAAACAAGTTGGATTTAGAAAGTCATGAATATTTTATTTTTTCACTGAAATAGATGCATTGATTTCAGTGTAGATGTTGATTTTTAATCATATTTGATTGATCACACTAGATGCATTGATTCAATGTAATTGTTGATTTCTAATCCTATTTGGTTGGTTGGCTAGATGCATTGATTCAATGTAATTGTTGATTTCTAATCCTATTTGGTTGGTTGCGCTAGATGCATTGATTTCAGTGTAGATGTTGATTTCTAATTTGATGTAACTATATGTATGATGTATATTAATTTCAAAGTAATTAGATTAATAATGTTCATTGATTTCAATGTAAGTACAAAAAAATTATTGATGACTTGCATTGATTTCTATGTTACAATAATTCAAACATAAATAAATACTTGAATTTTCATCTTAAATAAAATGTTCACTTCTTGAAATGGTAAACTATTTGTGATTGACTACATTATTATTATTCTCATTTTCATCATTCAACATTGTTAGTCACATTGAATTCAAACAAGGTAATAGAAAACAACTATCATTTAAACTTACTTGGGGTTAACACTGGAGAGAGCTAATATTAATATTAGAGAGCAAGAAAGACAAGACATGACGTTTACTACAATATCTCGAGTTAAAGATTTGAATGGTCTATGATTTCAACCACCCTTCTCATATAATCAATATGAAAAGATGAAAAATAGCAGGGGTGACAATAAGACCAGTAGAAAAAAAATAGTTTGAGAATGATTATGATGAAGACTATTTGTAATTGAATATATTCTTGTTGTTCACATTTTTTATCATTCAACATTGTTACATTGTCATTTTGCATTCAAAATTTTTATTCCATCATTCAAGTTATTTACAGTCTCTATCATCTCAAAAAGACGAGGTAACTAATTAAATTTTAAATTAAAATGACCAAATTAATCATAGACATATTTAAGATATTTAAAATGATTAGAATAATTACATGTTCAACAAATTTTGTGTGACCACGCACGACTAAAACCAACCTAGATTCATCTTAACCCTAGATCTATTAAGCTCTGAGACGAATCAAATTTCTTGAGGTGCAAACCTTTCTTCAAGTTTTGCACTGGAAAAAGGCATTTGCACCCCAAAAGATTTGATCTCTCAACACTTGAGATATTTGAGATTAAGATGAATCTAAATTGATGTTAAAGATTTAAAATTTCATAAAAATAAAATGTGAATAAAATATAGAAAAATCTAGAAAACTTAATACATTTTAATAAATAATTATAAAATAAACATCCGATTTAATTTTACATCTTTTAAATTTTTTTCTAATAATTTAATTTCATTGGTTAAAAAAAACAAAAGAGATTTTTATTTCATATCTTTATTTATTAATTTTTAATTCATTTTTATATTCAAATTTGTTTGTTAAAATTGAATTGGTTTATCTCAATTCATTATTCTCAACTAATTATTCAATCTAAATTCTTAAATATATACAACCCAAACAAAATATAAAATTAAATATTAATACTTATTTGTGTTCTAGATTACTTTTTATTGTGAACAATGGAATTTAAATAAACATTTTAAAACAAAATTAATTAAAAAATTATATTATATACTATATATTGATTATATATTATTAATATTATTATTTAAATTTAAATTATAAATATAAATAATATTTTGGTTAAAAAAAGAAGAAGTAAAAAAGAAATTATTTTAACGTCCACGAGGTTAAAGATAGCCTATGAGACAGATTGTTTTTTCCTCTGTTTCATGTATTCGACTTTTTCTATGTGAAACTTCAAAATAAATGCTCTCAGCTTCTTGACAAACCCTTCGCTAAATAGATTATCCCAAGAACTAGCTCCAGCATATCTACATAACATTCCATGTTGTCTTTGAAGGCCCCACATTCTAAAATGAAATGTTTTTCTATTTCCAATTTTCTGCAAGAACAAAAAATGCGTACTCTTTCCTCCAACACTTCCTTTGAACTTTTCCAGCGCGTTGTTTCAGAACGGAGTTGATGAGAATTAGTCCTTAACTAAGCATTAAGAATTTTGGCTCTCCAAGAGATATTGGCCTCTATTTTTGGTTGATGACTATGAGTGGGATTAAACACTTCAATATAGCAATTTTTTTCTTCCTAGCTCCTTATCCCAAGTACGCTTGTGGAACTTTTCCATAACAAAAGTTTTTATCTCTTTGTTGTTTATGGGACACGCGTTCATACAAATACCCCATTTACTAAACCATTTGTTATTTTGTTGCATCCAAGTTTTTTTGCTCTTGCACAATCTATCATTAAAGACAACCTTAGGCCATCTACCATCTTCCATTTGCTCAATTTTTTTTAAATACCTTATGACTCACACCATATCAATTGCTTCAATAGGAGCAATCTCTGTTTCACTTACCAAGATATCATAAGGTACTGCATTTTTTAATCTTAAATTTGTTTATAATCAAACGCTTCTGAATTTTCACAATTTGTCTTCACTGCATGTCGGATGTACTACGAGCCCATAGTTCACAACCATAGAGAATCACTAGAAGCCCAAAAAGAGTTTGAGTGGTTCTCCAGTCCCATAACTCTGCCTCTCTATACCTATTTTGAAAAGCATAAAATGTTTTCCAACAGCCCAAAGTTCTTTTCTTTCTACAACCATTCTATCGTAGATTTTTGTTGAAGTCAATTTCGAGGTATTTGTAATCCGCAACTTCTTCCACACCGTTGCCTTCAATGTAGAACTTATGATCGTTATGTTTTCTTTTCTTAGAGAAGACCACTAATTTCGTTTTGCTAATATTGACTTACATCCCCACACTTCTATAAAAATGCTTAAGGGATAGTAAGTGTTCTTGCAAACCAAGAGCCGATTTAGCAATTAAAATAAGGTCATTTGCATACAAAAGAAGCCTTTTAACAAACTTGCCCAAATAGATACCATCACCCCCTTGTGAATTTAACCACTCCTCAAGCTTGTCGATATGTAAACCAAAAAGGGTAGGAGACAGTGGGAAACCTTGCTTGACCCTGATATCGCTTCTAAAACTTTCAAAAATGCCTGCTAAAGTTCTAATTTTGACTTTCACCTCTTCATACAGCCTATGCATAGCTGCTCTCAAATGTTTAGGAACCCCAAGTTCCTCCATTCTATGCCAAAGCTTATCCCTAGGAACTGATTCAAACACTTTTCTGAAATCAACAAAGCAACAAAAGACTTCTTCCTTTTCTTCCCAAACTTTTTCAATGATGTGCCTTAAAGTTATACAATGATCAACTGTGAAATGTTTAGGTCTAAAATCTGTTTTCCCTTTAGCACGCTTATCTCTTTCTTCTGCCCACTTGCTAATTTTGTTTTTTAGCATGCTTCCAAATAGCTTTGCAAACAAAGGATTTATCATGATGGTCCTATAATTGCAGGGATTATTGACATCGCCGCTCTTGAAAAGAGGTATTTCCAGACTAGTTGTCCAATCTATGGGGAGCCCTTGTTGTATGATGTTGTTGAAGATTTTTGTAATGTGAAGTGCAAGAATCTTTGAGCCCCACTTTAGATATTCTGCTTGGAGTTCAGCTAAGTCTTTTTCTTTTCCAACACCCAATTTCTTGATACTCATCTCTACCTCTTGTACCGTGAAGAGTTCAATACCAATGTTGACCAAGGGGGGAGGGTCAACCTTGGGAACCTGCTCATAGAGTTGTCTTGCATAGTTAAACCACTTAGAAGCTATAATATTATTTCCAATTTGTATTTTTTTCAATTGGAACTCCTTTCCAAATAATTTGAGATTATTTTCCCCAAGGAAGATTAGTTCTTCCCTCCTTGAAACCATGAAATCAGCGTTTTTCTCGCTTAATAACTGCTTGTAAGCTTTGAGCTTTATGTTATTTTTGTTTAACTCTTTCCACGTTCTCTTTGCCTTTTTGCATTCCTTGTCAAACCAAGCATTAACTGGAAAACAATTTGTTTCAAACTTCTTAATTTTTTCTCTTTTGCACTTTACAAGTGCGCATTGAATTAAATGTGTTAATTCATGACTATGAAGGCTGTGAATTGTAATTTTCTCCTTCTCGAATTGCCTTTTTAGCATCATTTTGAAGGTATTACAATTCACTGGGGTCAAAAGAATTCTGCCATGTGGGAGATTTTGTTGGACATGCTGAATTTTTTACTCTAATTGTTTCTTTCCAATCCAAGAGAAACATAAATAAATTGGCTTGTGATCTGATTTCAAGTCCCACCGCTGAGCTCCAATCAAAACTTCCTCCATTTTCTCACACAAACCATGCAAGCAAATTACAGTGTACCACACTTGCTCCATTGTAAGTATTGCAAGTGAAATTACCGGACTTTGCCCATCTAGTCAAGCCATTACAAATGACTAAATCAAAGGCTCCACATAGACTAAGCAATTGTTCACCAAAGAGATTGCAACCCTTGTCCTCTGAAATTCTTTCCCACTGATGATTACTTTCTTTTGTAAGCCAAATAGGGTCACAATCATCTTTACAACAAAGAATGCTAGCTTCCTCACTTGCAGTCCTAGGATTGAAATCACCCACTATAAGGACTTCACCTAGCTATGAATATGTTGCAATATCCGCTTTTAAGGCTGCAAATGGATCTTTGTGGTCAAGCCCTCTACCTTTGTAAATTTTTGAAACCTGCAGTGCAAAATAGCATGCTGCAATTCTAATGTGGTTTCCATTTTCTAATATTTTAAACGAAATTAATTGCTTATTTGAATCTTCTTTTTTTAACTGAATGAGATGACCTTCTTTCTCCCTTACTAAAACCATGATACCCCTGTGCCCTTTGTCATTCCCTGCTGCCTTGTTCCACACTGTCATCTTCCAGCATCCTTCAAACAAAGGTGTCTTGCACCCTTCATGCTCATGTGTTTCTATGAGGCAAATTATGTCTCTATCTTCTGTAATAGGCCCTAACCCAGGTCCTTGTCTCCATGGGTAACGTCTACAGTGCAAACAAACTATGACTTGATTGCTATTTATTTTGACATGCAAGACTCACATTTGAGTCTTTGTCCCTGTTTTCCCATACTGACCTTGCTTTCTGATTTCCTGTTGAAGAGTTTGTTGCCTCTTCTTTATTACCATCTTGTTGCTTTATTTTGGAAGAAGGTCCAAATCGCGTTATCACAACTTTGCCTTTATAAATCCATGCTCTCTTGCCTTCATCTCTTGCTGCCCTAACCTTTAAAATTTCGTCTCTTCTTTCCTCCTGTTGTTTTACAGTTAAATCTTCTTCTAGGAAAAAACGAGAACCCCTCAAGAGATATTTCTTGCTTAGAATGATATATTTATCATGCAAGATAGGCATAATGACTTTTATGGGCCTGACTCTCTCCCCGTTAAACTTATCCATCCTCCATGCTTCGCATATTTGCCCTTGCCATAGCAACTTGTCTTTCAAGAAGTCTCTTGCAAGGTTAAGAGTACATTCATTTTTCTCATAGTCTTTCAGCGCTTTAATAATTATGTTTGCTGCCCTATTTTGTTTTTCCTTTCCTTCACTATCGTGCGTGTTGTCAACATGAATATTTGTTTCTCCTTCCTTATTAGCAGAATCGCTAATAACTTAAGCTCAAGTTTTGGAAACTTTTGTGGAATCCCTTTTCGTTTTTTCTCTTGCATTCTTTTCATGATTGTTTATTTGGGCAATCATTTTCCCTTTATCCTGGGATGATTTCACATTCACCACCTCTATACTTTCCACTACGGATTTCTTTATGTTTTGCACATCCGCCTTCATGCGTTGTCATTGTGTCTTCTTTATCAGGAGAGCTTCTTGTAGCAATGTCACTTGTTCTTTTAAAACTTTATTGCTTTCTGCTAAAGCCTTGTTCTCAACTGTTATTATATGAATTTTATGATCTCTTCCCTGCCCTTTAGCTTCTAAACTTCCAACCTTTGTTTTGCATTTAGCAATTCTTTCACATAAAGATCAGATGACCAAATGAGAGGTGTGGATGTGGGACTATATAAGACAGAATCATCAATGACTTTTCCTCTAGATTTATTGTTGCGACATGCTTGTAGAGGAGACTTGTTTGAGTGCTTTTTGCGAAGGGCTCGAGTACTTTTCTTTTTAGACTATTTCTTCTTTGTTTTCTCCCATTTTAGATGGGCTATTCTTCGTTTTAAAATGCTCTGATATTGTTTAGCATTGACCCAAAACCACTTCTCAGCTTTAGCGGATGAGGGAATTTTCACTTGTCCTAAATCATTTGTCTCCACATGTTCTGAAATTTCTTGTTCCTTTGTCATGTTTGAATGCATTTGTCATCCAACCTATTTCGAAAAATATGTAGGTTTATAAAATGCCAAGATTACTTCGCACTGCTCCGTAATGTTCAAAGTATCGTTACTCGATATTTCTGCTGCATAAAAGCTCCTTACCCTCACACTGCTCACTATTCACTACTCGCTGCTTTCACAGCTCACACTACTCTGCTCGGACAATTCACACTACTCGACTCACTAAAATGAACTGGAAATTTATTCAAAAAGTAGGATCCATCATCGTTTTGTTCTTCTGTTTTATTTTTTGGTGTGCGACGACTTGATGTGCCTAATATTGCCTAGTCCCACGTGACCCTGCGACTTGCTATTTTCGTTTGAATGGTTGACGGCCATCGTTAATCTATACCTCGACGTCGTCGATATGCAAATCTCTATTATACAGAGAACATTCTTCCTGGCTTTCGGCGAAGAGATGCAACATTGTGATCCCTTCAGCTATATAGGGCTGACTTGAACCGAGGATTCATCATCATGTATTAGTTTATGGTGAATTTTTAATATTAAATCAATTTGATTTTAATATATTGAAAATATGTTTTATTTATTTTATTTCATTTATTTTTATTAATTTAAATGTTTAAAAATGATTATTAATATTTTATTTAGAAAATTTATAGTTTTATATTTTTTATGAATTTAAATAAAAAATGTTAAAATTAATAATGTTAATGTCATGTTGTCAAGTCTCATAAGCACGGTTGAGGATGGGTAAGGCGACTCAGATCAAATCTCATGGTGGTGATTGTGTCTTGTGCTAGGGGGAGGAGACATACTAAAAAATTTAGTTAGCTAAGCAGTGGAGTGCCCCAGGCTGGGTGTGATCCCCAGGTAACTTTGACGACTTAGATGCTCCTAGATCACGGCTACTCAAGTCACAATTCAAGCATGGAAGATCACAAACAACTTTAAAAAAATATTAATGTCATATTAATTATTAACATAGTTGAATTATTTTAACATAGTTGAATTAAATAATATTAATATAACATTTCATTTTCAAATTTATCCAAACAAAAAATTATAAACCTTTTATTTAAATAATAAAAATAAATATCAAATTTCAATATCATTTTAATATATATATTTTTTAAAATAACATAGACAGATACCAATTACAACTCTGGGACAAAAGATTCACTCCATACACTGATATCACTATTAAAGTTCATCACCCATTCACCCATTAGCTTAGAACTTTTTACTCATCCAATTTTCATAAAATTCCTTGAAAATTGATACCAACAAACTATAAACACCAAAGTGAAAGGCAAGAGTTTTTCCGTCGTGGAAAGGAGGTAAAATCTCAAGTGATTCTTCAAAAGTAGGCTGTCGCAGACCGTGTGCGCACATTTCCAGATCGTCAGCTTTTCACCGAATACACTAATACCTGTTCCCTACCTATCCATTTTATTTTTTAATATCTATATTTTATTTTTGCTATTTTTTGAAAGCTTTTTCGGTTGGTTTTTCCGTTCAAAATTTGGCAGCAATTTATTGGAATCGCAAGTTTGATAGGTAGTTTCTACACAATCAAAGCGTCCCAAGGGTTTTCAGGTTGCCGAATCCAAATATGCAGTTAAAAAACCGTTTTAACTGCAACAAATCAAAATTTAACCTCAATTCCATCACCAAAATCTCCAAAAAAATCGCATTATAAACAACTCCCTCATTTTTATCATTTTTAGTGACATCTTCCATACTCTGTAAGGTTATCTAAATCGTCCATATTTTCTGGCTCATCGTATAATGTGCAATAGAATATTTTCCGGCTAATCGTCCAATGTGCGCTAGAACTTAGGACACCCCGACAGTAACCTTTCGTCTTTGGGCGGTCACTTCACCCAAACGGCCTGGAATTTGTTCGTGAAGCCGATATCACTGAGAAGTACGGATATTGTCCATTTACGTATATGTTGGAGTCAAGATTTCATTAAGAAATGTCCAACACATCATACATTATTGTTTGGGGTTTGAAAAATTGGTAATCAACTTAATTTTGCTCACTTCACGGTATTCTGGCCGTAGCTTCCTCATAGGAGCTATGGTTTTCATATTCTTTGTAGCACTGGAAACTGTGAAAGATATCTACAGCTTTGCAGTTATACGCATTTTCAACTCAACTCCCAAGAGTTTTGGAGGATGGGGTTTTCGGGATCTAGCTATCTTTGGTGATGCTCTGACAGCAAAAAGCTGTTGGCCAGTTATTTTCTTTCCTGGTTTGTGGAATGCAATCATCTTTTCAAAATATATAGAACAGATTTCTGTGGTGGATTGGCTCATGATCGAGCATAAATGTGTCAACGGCGCTTCAAGTATTTAGTCAAATTTGGTTCAAGCTCTAAGTTAAACAATTGGATTGCGTGGCGGGTTGGTTTGGGACGCCTGTGTTACTTTGGCATGGATTCTTGGTTGGGCATTGAAGTTCAGTTCAGACTCTCTAAAGGATTATTGGTAGCACTTCACCAAAAAGGATTGTTTACTCTTGTCTTGTCGATGCTTGTGTTTATGATGAGAATGATTGATGCTATTCTTTTAGGTCTTGATGAAAAATGGAGGAATTTCATCTATTTCATCAAATACTTTAGCATTTTATTGAGGGAGTATGAGACTGATGGATTGATATTGTCATATAACTTCTTACTGTCAGAAGATCTTACAGCTAAATTAGTATACTAAGTTTTAATGAAGAATTTAGGTCTGGATGAAAAATGGGAGAATTTCATCTATTTTATCAAATACTTTACCATTTTATTGAGGGAGTATGAGACTGATAGATTGATATTGTCATATAAGTTACTGTCAGACGATCTTACAGCTAAATTGGCATACTAAGTTTTAATGGGGAATTTTAATCAGCAAAGAGCTCTTTGGTGGAACAATTATATATCGAAAAGTCAAAGGCAATTTAAGGTAAGCCTTTTTTCCTGGTTAGTTCTATCAAACAAATGTTTGACATGGGATGTTATCAGAGAGAAAGGTTGGAAAGGGCCTAGCGTTTGTATGCTTTATATGATATAGTAAGAATCTATTCCCCATTTGTTTATACATTGTCTTATCGCATAATGCATTTGGGGACCAGTGAAAAATGATTTAAATTGTTGGGGAGTTTGAAAAGGGATTTAGTGAATGAAAGTTTATGATTTTGGATGGTAGTTGTATCAAACAAATGTTTGACATGGGATGTTATCAGAGAGAAAGGTTGGAAAGGGCCTAGCGTTTGTATGCTTTATATGATAGAGTAAGAATCTATTCCCCATTTGTTTATACATTGTCTTATCGCATAATGCATTTATACATTGTCTATCGCATAATGCATTTGGCGACAAGTGAAAAATGATTTAAATGGTTGGGGAGTTTGAAAAGGGATTTAGTGAATGAAAGTTTATGATTTTGGATGAAAATCTTCTCCAATTTCAATTTTAAATTCCTTCCTTTTTTGTTTTGTGGGGAATTTAGTTGATGAGAAATAAAATTTTATTTCAAGATGTTTGTACTGGCTTTTCTTTGGCAACTCATCGACTTAGTAGTGCTTTCTTGGAGCAAATTGTATTAGTAAAAAGAAAGGATCAAAGGCAGATCCAAGAACTTCATTTTGAAGAAAATACTCCTTTTGGTATTTTTGATAGATCATGTAAGCAAAGGGTCATTGTGGAACAAGGATGGTTCTTCGCCTATTATATTCTCATATTTTTGGTTTAAAGTTGGATTTAAGGAATGGAACTAACCAAAAGACAGAGCTGATTAATCTTTGGAGGCTACTTCTTTTCGCCTTATTGAAAATATAAAGAGGATGAAAGTTTATGGTGATTCAAAAACAACCGTGAAATGGGCAAATAAAAGATTCCAGTTTCATTGCCTACCTCTTGAAGCTGGGTAGCGTAAAATTCGAGCTTTTCCAGAAGAATTTGATGAAGCCCAAATTTATCACATTTTCAGGGAATCCAATGGTTTGGCTAATCGCTTCAAAACAGGAAATTTTGTTGGGGAATGGGTTTGCCGAGATTTCAGAAATAGGGATAATCAAGTGGTATCCCATTATTCTGTTTTTCTGTTTTGATACTCTGCCTCTCTTTATCAAGTGGTATCCCATTATTCTGTTTTTCTGTTTTGATACTCTGCCTCTCTTTATTTTTCTTTAGTATCCTTGGATATTAGCCAGAATCAAGATGTAGTTTCCAAAATCTGCTGTAAAAGAACTGGACATTGTATCCTTTGATTTTTATAAATAACAAAGATACATTTTTCTGTTAAAAAAAAGAAAAGAAAAGTTATAAGCATTTCCAGATTCCTTTCCATTTTATACTGAATTTAGAGTTTTTCTCTTCCTGCTGATTTTTCCAAATTCACTTCTTGTACACTTTAGGCACACAAATTTAACTCATAACACTCAAATTAACCGGAGGAATGTTCTTGTAAAATTTATTTGCACGCAAGATAATTATGGGCAACTAATTTTGAACTACATTAACCTTGGCTTATAAATTTTGTTCTCTGGCCTCAAATATCTTTAGAAAGAAATTTACCGGATCGTTGTTACAACTGTGATGGGTCCAGAATGGATTTGCCAGGGAAAATACATCATGATCATACTTAAAAGTACGAGAACACAATGGAAACTTGAGTCAATCTTGTATAATAATTTGATGGCACCTAAATAATTTTAGCTATATGTCATTGCTGTATTTTTTGTTTATAATTGTTGCTTATGATATCTCATAAGCATCGCTTTATTATAGGTAATTGATAAATTCTCTGATAGTGGGTTCGGGGACGGGGATGGGGACGTTATTTTCTGAAGCAGGGTGCGTGGGTTCGTCGGGGTATATTATAATTTATATATAATATATACAATATATTATATTTTTTAAAATTATAATATAAGTGAATTTGTATATTTTTCAACTTTAAACAAGAAAACTAAAATACTTATGATTTAAACTTTAAATATTTAAACATAACATTCAACATTCACAATAAAATTTCAAAATTTCTAGTATTATATCAAGTGCAAATTGGAGTTTACATATTAGTAAGAATCATGATATATGTCCATTGTCATTCTACATTCAAAATTTGCCTTGAGGCATCTCCAAACAAAACTAGGAAATTTTAAAATACTAAAACAAAAATAGCTAATGGTGAACAATGGATTCCTCAAGCCATGTCATCAACATCACTTAGATCTTCAATCAGCATGCCCTCCAAGTAGGAATCACTCTCATCTTGAGGCTCTTTCTCATCCATAGCAACTGGAGGTAGCTCAATAAGGCCATCTGGTTGTATCTCCTCGCCCACACACATAGCATCATTTGTGTATTGGCCCCATCTCTTGAAAGGACCCTCCTTGTAACCAAGATCTTTTTGAGATATGAGACAAAGTGTGCTATGAATGTACACTAAGTTCTCTGCCTTCTTTGAGTCCAACCTATTTCTCTTTACTGAATGGATAAAGGCATAAGTACTCAAATTCCTCTCGAAGATGCAGAACTAGCTACTTGGAATATTAGGGGAAGCCCATTAAATTAATTAAAAATTTAAAAATAAAAACTAAAATGAACTCCAAAGAACCGGTTCCAAGTACCCATCATCAGGGTTCTTCGTACCTGTTAAGACAAAAGAACCCAATTTTTTTTAATGGAGAACCCGGTTCTTCATAGAAAAACCCGGTTCTTATGGATTCTTCTCAGAAGCACCGATACAAAAATCCGGTACTTGGGTTCGAGAACCCGGGACGGATTTGAGAACCCCACCCCGAGTTCGGTAACCCGTGCAACATAGTCTGATACCCATGAGTCTCTCGTTACTGTTGGCATCGGATATGTATTGCGAATTTACTAAATAATGAAATAACGCACATACACGTACGTAGATATATATTGCAAAGTCCCTACGTATACAAGGTAGGCACAATAAAGTTTTATGGAAGCACTGAGCGACCCTTTTCACTTTTTTTTTTTTTTTCATGTTATACGAGAGGAAACAGTACATTTCAAAATGCTTTTGTGAGACACCTCGGTAAACAATATCTTTATTTCATCATAATATCTTGCTTCACATCGGACAATTCAGCTATTTTATCTCAAAGTTAAAATTTACAAAATTTATGATCTTTTTAGTATTTATGGAAGAGGCATTTTAACAAGCTAGGAGCCTTTTTATTGGCAATTACATTTTTAAGTATGCCTTCGAAATTATAAAATTTTACAACAGCAGTTACAGAAATTGATTCAGAGAAACCTTTGCAATCTTAGCTTCTAGAATTCTTCAGAACATTTGACAATGTCATTTCTACTATTAAGAAGAAGAATGGGATGGGGGGCACTCAAACCATCTTGTTTCTTCAATTATATTTAGCTTTAAATATGGCTGGCTTGGAAGTAAGTGAGAAGTTAATTCAGAATTCCACTTCTGTAATGGAACTTTGTCCATAAGAAGGTTTCAACCAATTTCAAAATAATCCAAATCTATCGATTTATTTTTTAAAAACGATCAACATGGAATTTAGACTCATCGAACTAAAATGTGACGATTTGAGTTCCCTATAATCAACATCTTAAAAGGAAACTTAAATTAAGATGAGGAATTACTTTGTTTCTGCAAAAGAATGCAAATTCAGAGAAGAATGTATTTTCCTTTGTCTCTATGGAAGTATGCAAATTTAGAGAAGGGCGTACTTTCTTCCTCTCATTATCCTAATCTAGAATGGATTAAGTAGTATAATGTATTACATGTGAAATTCTTCAGTATTGAGAACCAACCCTTTGGGGTTTCTTCAAAATCTGAAGGATGTGAATGCCTGGTACGTAATAAAATGGTTCTTGTACCAAGTCCAGTGCCAACTAATCAAATATTTTTCTGGGTAGATAACATAGTGCAAGTCGATATGCTGACATCATCTATATTTTACGATATTGAGTTAATGATATTGTGCTGGAATTTCGCAGGTAAAGATAGCCTGCATTGAAGGTCAACCACCTCTTGATATTAAACTCCGTGAGCATTTGTATCTGTCGGTTGGAGATTATTACCTCAGTATGAGAACATGATGAGAGCTTTATCTCCTTCCAACTCAAGTGTAATCCAAATTTTATAGCTAATGACAAATTTTAACTTTGGAAGAAAGTAATTTTTTATAATTTTCCCTCCCCCAATCTAAGTTCATACCATCTTGATTCTGACTGTTTTTTCTTTAGTTTCATAATGAGGAATCATGTCAGATTCTTTCCTTCAACACTGTTGAATTGAAAAAGTAATTGGACGAGTTTGAGATACTAAAATACAGTGAAAATTGCAAGTCGTTTCTGAAATATTGGTATATGAGTGGTT
This sequence comes from Pinus taeda, assembly GCA_000404065.3. Lineage (NCBI taxonomy): Eukaryota > Viridiplantae > Streptophyta > Pinopsida > Pinales > Pinaceae > Pinus > Pinus taeda. The sequence continues at coordinate 1,071 of APFE030326091.1, read as the reverse complement.
ATTTTGGTATTTCACCACAATCGAGCCTTCATGGTAGTCAATTAAAAACTCATATCGAGTATTCTAATAAGGGCATTCTGGGTAAAAAAATATCATAGAAGACTGACTGCACAGAGATTGTTATATACAAATTTCCCAATGTAAAAAGGATACCATATGATATGATGAAAAAATTCCAATTGATTACATGGTTAAATTATATGTTTTTATTGAGTTGCGTTACTTTTTGAATGGCATCTTAGAATTGGAAAGCATGTCGATGGGCTTGTCAATGGATTTAGGCAGGGTTTCTATTTTTGCTCTATTGATAGTGGCTTGAGTATATTTTCAATATGAAAGAATGCGGATTGTGTTTCATTTTGATGGCCTTTTCTAGCAGATTCATTCTCTTGTATAAAATGTGTTTAATTTGTCGTGATTACATGTCGGATTGTACTTGATATTCTCAAAGACAAAGCTCCTGATCTGCTCCTGATCTTTGTATTCAACTGGCAGATTAAATTTTCCTTTGGCTGGAATTCCATGTTTTATGTACAGCAGAAGTGATAATGTGTTTTATACTGTTAGAAACTGGAGCAAAAATGTTCGATCAGTGTAACTCAAAAAAGGATGGTCAGCCCCTTAAGAGTGCATGCAATATGGGTGTTTCCATATATATATATATCATATCTGTGTTTTTATCATGACTTTTGCTCATGAATTTTGGAATCAGTAACCTTTTCATCGCTAAATGTCTTAACAAAACACCTTATAACCGTCTGCTCGTCACATATAACTCCAGTTATTAAGGTGTAAGATACAAATACTTTTTACATTCCATTAATGCAGTCACAAGCTCTTGTATGGTTAGTTCCCAATATATTTCAGGTTTGATTAGCATTTCTGAAAATGATTCCACTGCAATCTGAAGGGTAGGAACCAAATGTTTTAAAACTCCGACTCCGACTCCGACTCGGCTGAGGGTTGACTCCGACTCGATATCGACTCAGCCGGCTCGATTTTAATGACTCGGTCGTTGTAAAAAATACATTAAATATTTATTTTTTATAAAAACACATAATTTTAAAGATT
>APFE030326079.1:0-37517 GCA_000404065.3 Pinus taeda | reverse complement strand
TGTGAAGCCATGGACTGTTGTCAAACACTCATTGTTTGACCAAGATGCGGTTTGGTGTTCCCCATTTGAACTTGTGTCATTCCACTAGTGGGTGATTGTGGTTGTGTCGAAGGTACAAGAGATTGTTGTATTGCAACCTACGAAACTTGAGGTTGGCATACAATTGGTGACGCTTGTACTTGCGATACAACTACAATAGCCGGCGTAGTGGGAATGTTTGCCATAGGTGAACTTTGTTGTATCGAGCATACAACTCTTGGTTGTTGAGACAGGACTGGTACCCAACCGCTAGTTGTGATTCCAGCATAACCCAAATTTTTTTGCGAACTCACGCATGGTTGTCCTTCTAGGGAAGACAATGAAAGGGTATATGGCCCTCCATACAACGGTAATCCAGTGGTCAAAGGAACAATTTGCCTTTGGGGACCAGTTTGCCCAAATTGACCTTGTGACGGATCAATTTGTCGAGACTCAACGTAAGAGATTCCAGATATAATTCCGGACGACCAAATACTGTCAAAATAGTCCCAAGATGGACTCCATCCAGCGATTGAAAACTGGTTGGGACAGATGGCACGCCGACGAACATTGTCAGAATAGCAGAAGGAAATTTCGTTGTTGCTGTGTCAAGTGACAGATTCCTTGATGTTGACGGTTTTTCAGACATATTAAGTCCATCCAAAAGATTCCTCAGTGATTCTTCAGGAACTTCCGAGGGCGGGTGAATATTCTCTGATGAAGAAAGATATAGGGTGATCCCAGCTCCAAGTTGCGTTGAAGTGCTAGATGGAGGATCTTCCACAATCTCTTCTATGGAAATCAATCCAGGAGGAAGAGGCAGACTGTCAGGTCTGTAAAATATTTCTCGTGCCGAAGAAGATGTAACTAGTTAAGGAATAGAAGTGTTAACCATCACACTATGATCAGTTGTAATGTCCTGTTACTGTTGCGGAATTTTTTCTGTAGAGGCAGGGATTCCAGAGATGTTCGGAGTAACTGGAGTCTCTAAGGATGTTGGAGTGCTTGCCACAACCAACCTAGGGGACTTTGATCCGGTTAAACGAGTTCACTTCGTCCAGAATGGCTTCACTTTTAGAGTCAACAATGGTTGACTTGTAAGTCTCCGCGAACGATGGGGTTTTCATTGACTTTATTCCACTGTTGCGGATTACTTGATCAACTCAAAATAAAAGGGAAAAATGTTTTTCAAATTAAATGAATTTTAGACGCTTTGACACAACTTGTTTTTTCAATTTTAAAGAGTCGAGAAAAAACAAAAAGATGACTCTAGTCGCCTTCAATTTTTATTGAGCTTGAAGTGACAAGCGCTCAGAGGACCTTTTCCTTTAAGGAGTCTAAAAAGGAGCAAAATGGACTTCTCTGGAGATCTAGGCAAAGAGGATGACCAAACCAATCGTAAAACTATATAATACTTTTTACGGTACGACAATCAGTCTTCCCGAATGCTGTTTTCGGTGCATTACGATCGATAGGGCGGCAGACACGGCTTCCTAAGGATAAAGGATGAAGCCTATAGTGGTCTCCAAATATATACGTGATGGTACGTGGGAGCATAAGTCCGTACTAGCACTTGCTGTCTCAGATTGGAGGAATCACCCAACCACCACTGAAAGAAACAGTTACCAGGATTTACGACGTCGGAATACGTCTCTAGCCTAGAACTATAGATGTTGCGTTAAGTTCCAAAGCGTTGTTAGATTCATTGAGATTTATTTTAAGTTGATCTTGCTTAGCAGTTTTACTTTCAGGTTCACCACGTGATGTATGTATAATTCCTAAATGCAGTCTAAGATGATAAACAGACATTTTATCTTCTTTCAGCAATGAAAATCCTAGCTACTAAGGGGAAGAAAGTCAAGCATCTTTTCTTCACAGAGCACAGAGCACACGCTAATATGCACAATCCTAAATCAAGCCAAGCATACAAGATGCAAATGGACATGCATGTATTGGTTTTCATCTCTCTTAATGTGTAAATGACACTAAGAAAACTATGTGCAAAACTGAATTACTTTTGAAGTGACTGTACTCAATAAAATTCTTTTTCAAAACGAAGTGAAAGAAAGAGAGAAACTTTGCGATTTTGAAATGGAAATTGCTTTTCGACACTTTAAAACTAGTAAATCAAATCTTATGCAATAATAACCGTATAATCAACTATCTAAAACAATGGGATTGCTTTCTAAAACAGAAAATGACAGCTACGACACTTTTAGATCTAGAGATGACAGTTCGCCTATGTTACTTTTTGCAAAAGAGAACTAAAACGACGCACAATACATAAAAAAACATTTAGAGTTCTTTGCACTAAGGAGGCGAAATAATGCTAGAGAAGGGGGTATTCACAGAAGCACACTGATTACAGACAGAAAAAATTCTTGAATAAGACTGAAAATATTGAGAAAAATCCACAGTCGGAGGGTAAAATCAGTCCTCCCTGACCATCGCACCTATTACATAGTGAACCCAGTATGCAGCGCACCTGCTCCATTCGCGAAGTGTGATGCATACAGGCTACCTTGAAGGCAGGGTGTGATGGTTACAGTGCGAGAATTTGAACGAGATTTTACTCACAGTTTGTAGTTTAGTTCAAGTGTTTAAGCTGAATAAGTACAGATCAATGTATGTAAAACACAGGGGTGATTTAAGAGGTTACTAAAGCCACCACTCAAGGCAATTAGATTGCTTTCAGATCTATTGTTTAATTTATAAACAAAAACCCAGAGATTAACTAAATTATCATTGATCTACTTTACATTTTTATGACAAATGCAGTTCGAAGGCTAGCTTGCTTGACTTCAGGCTCCGTCTGTATGTTTATAAAAGAAACAAGGATAGATAGGCTAACAAGTAATCTAGTCATTCCCCAGTGGAGTCGCCATTTTGTTATACGGGAATAGTGTCCACACAAATGCTACTATTCCCACTAAGATGGGTGGCTATCTTAGAAACAAACAATCAAAATCTACTATTGATTCCTTTTATGAAATAGATGAGAGGAGAACCAAGAGGGCCAACCTGAGTCTTGCGCTCGATTCCCTCTCCTTCTTGATAGAGTTTTGCCACTTGCTCTTCGTCTGCTCAGCTTCAAAAGGACCTGTAGAATCACAACAACATACTACTATGCAAGAAACAAGGATCTAAATTCATAAATAATGCAGGATCAGATGTACATTAACCACATACAAGCATATATAAACAAGTACACCAGAATATGGAAGGAAACAAGAATAACTTTATTCAGATAAAAAGTAGCAAGAAGATTACAACCATGAGTAGCTCTAGCCCAGCATCATCCTCCAACTAAGAATCCCTTCTTCACCTCAAGCAAAGCAAAATCACCCAACACTGTGAATGTACCCCAAAATACCAACAACACTTCTCTATAAGTTACAAAATTCCAGCCTCCGGATCTCTGTGAAGAGGGATCCATATATAGAGGATTACAAAGAGGTGAGTCATCTTTTGGGATCTTGATTAGTGTCTTCTCTCTGATACTTCCTACTTCCACTTGGAGAATGAAGATCGCTTATTCATCCATGGTAAAAAATGGAGTGGCAATTGTCAGAGGGGAAGCTTCTGGAAAATTCCATGATCTTCCACCACGCATTTTGGTACCTTCCATTTGTCCATTCCTGACCATCACACCCTACAGAGGAGCAAAAAAGTATGCATCACGCCATGTACATTGGGAATGTGACATGTATCACACCCTCTGCATGGAGCTTTCCATATGGTCCAATTTTGACCATTTCTGAGTAGTTTTCAGTGGAGAACTTCTGGGAGATGATGTAATCAGTTGACCTTGTTCCTTTAGGCAGTGAAGCAACCCTTTTAGGGACTTAAGAGCCCTCAGTTTATGGACATTTTTGATTGGGGTTGAAGTGCCCAAAAATGTCTATAACACATGCGTAGTTAACTATTGAGATAGAGTTATAAAAATTCTTTTTTGTGGAGGACCCCTGCAGACAGTTGAGGTTCATTCATTTTCTTAGTATTCAGTTCAGTTCATTTGATTATTTTTCCAGAATTGCATTATCATATTTTTATTTGTTTTGTGTCGATTTCAATTCATTTCATGCTTTTTAAAATAGGATTGTATATAAATCTCCTTCCTTTCATAAATAGGTATATTTGTTTAGATCACATTCTTTCCCCTTTTGTTTCAATATTTCAATTAAGGTTGATAATTGCAGTGTGTAGATCTTAATCTAGATTGTTTTATGAATTTTATCTTTGAATAGAAGTAATTATTTTTAGAGTAGAGGTAATTATCTTTGTAGAACATTAATTTAGATAGATTTGTTTTTATCATTTACATAGTAACTAACAATAGTCAATTAAAGAAGATCATGATATCTTACCTTACTTTCCTTTTCAAGAATTGAATGTATTATAAATCTGTAGTTTTCATTAGGAACATAGGAATAAAGAAAATCCTTAAAAATAAACCATCCACAACCATTATCTTACTAAACTGAAAAGGCATCTAGCATATATAGTGCACTTGCACTTCACAAGTTTACCAACTCCGGGCGATAATTTATGTAATACATTTAGGACAACTAAATTGACTAAAAAGGACCAAGACTAAGTTTGATTGACTTATGTAAATAAATTTTGTTATAATAAAATAATTGTTTTTCTCTTGGAAAAATTATGGGAAAAAACATGCAATTATTTTTGGCTTCTTTGTTTCCAGAAAAACTATTGAAGTGGTTAAGTCCAAGTGGACAAAAAAGAGGAAAGTGATAGTGGTCATAGTTGCAACCTTCTATAATTCTCCAATATTCTAGGGAGGAAGTCTGCGACCAAGAAACAACATAGAAAGAGAGAAATGTTATGTTGGGTGGAAAGATAAGAAACAATATAACCAGAGAGAAATGTTCTACGAGATGGAAAAATAAGGATAAAGCATAGATAGATAGAAATGCATTCTTAGAGAGGGAAAAAGAAAATAATTCTCCTATTTTGTAAAAAAAAATCCTAGGTAAAAAAAGGGTGGTGTTGTAGCCACTACAAGAACACCCAAAATTTTAAGGTACTTCAGAAAATTTTAGGTTCCCCATGCTTGCCTCAATTCATTAGGGTTATGATCGAGTTTTGGAATTGGTTAGTCTCCCTATGACCCTCTTTCTATAAACCCTGTCAGTGTTTCCCTCTCATGTCATTGCAAAATATAGGAATATGTTGCACCATTAGCCATGTTCTACATGTGTGCTATAGAGATTAATGCATGGGTGATTGTGGTGGAAATAACCTCAAGGATCTTCCTGAGATCCTTGGAAGACATATCATATTAGCTGCAACTAGCACAAAGAGACATGAACATATCCATATCAATGAAATGATAATCAAAACAAGAAGGAAGAGTTTTACCTCACATCTTGGTGTAGTGTTGCGGGGAACCCAAAGTAGTGGAGTGGAAGACCTCTCAGCTATCTCCTAGATCAATACCTGCACATAGAAAAGATGAGAAGTAATACTACAACATATAACCTTGATAATCAAAACAAGAATACATAAGGACATCTAACTACACAGAACTAAGCTACTCATAATCAATGGTATTACATAAGCATGTAAATGAATCACAACATCAACACCATGGGGCAGACAACACAACTGCAGGTCTATATTAATGATAAGAAAGAGTGATTACAACCATCATTTGCATCAAGCTTCCATTACTCCTCCATATCCTCTCTCTCTCCCTCTATTCTTAACCTCTTGGTGAACCAATTTCTAATGCAAAACTTCGACAGTCAATAGGTCATCCTTTCAATTCTTTCGACCTTTTTCATAATGTCCCAAGCCTCAAATATATAGAATGAGAGGCTAAACCTTGCCAACTCTTTCATGAGCTCCCTTTGGAAAAAATTGGGATCTTTCCATGCTTTATTTCTCTTTCCATGTTCATTAGACTCCGTTAGGAATAGTAATATCCTCAAATAGGTTGAATCTGGAAGTTTCCTGCTTTTTGGGTAAACATATGAGAAAATTGTAGGATATTATTCAGTCAACCCGCTCCTTTGACCTCCAAAAAATCACCAAACCTGACTAATGCTATCCCTAAGGAAATATAGAGAGTTACCCTAGGGACCAACGCACCTCGTTCTTGGTTGAGGAGCGTTATAAGGCTCCTTGCTAGTTCCTGGGGAGCATTACCCTGAAAAACATGATTGTGAACTTGGTCAATCATTCAATCAAAATGCCTTTCTCCTCTGAGCTGGTGAGGAGGTCATTTTCTTGTATAACAGATGCCCCCTAAAGTGTGAGATCAGAAGTGAAGATGATCACCGAAATATTTTAGAAATTCTATGTCGGAAAAAGAGAGAGAGGATCAGAGATTCAGGACTATGAGAAACCTGATACAACCACATATGTAAAATCTAAAATCATGTCCTGAGTCGAGCATTCCCACGCACAGTAGCTATGTCAAAGTGATTTCTCAACAAAGAGATATGATGATCATGTCCACCATTAAGAACAATGTGGAACTTATGTCATAATAGGATCATCCTGACAAGTTGTCTCCAAAAAATAATGTACGTAGCTTGGTAGAGGAAATAAGGCTGAGTGGTGTAAGCCTCTACCGCAGGTCTTGATCACTGCTTCATCTTAACAACATATTTCGACACATGTGAATAAAGGTGTTGAGGTATAACATGTATGAAATCATTTGATTACTAGTCAATAATGAAAATTGTTAACAAATGCGAGGATGGCCATAGATAATGATGATGGTCTCCAAGATGGGTAGTACAATCTAGAGAGTGTGAATAATGATGTTGTCATTGGACACTCGTAGAATCATTCAATCAAGAGCCAATAATGAAAACACTTGATCAAACATAAGGTAAATTTCCATTAATGTTTGCAATTTCCAAGGCACTGATATGTTTATGGATTTTCTTCCTAGATAGAGTGTTGAAGTTGATAGGAAGATATCTATCGAATGGTAGGCAATAATGTGCCCTACATCAGTTGACAAAAAATGAGACAAGAATGATCGTTTTTTAAAGAAAAATTTTGAGCAATGTGTCAAATCGACAGAGGGCATGATGGAAGTATATGATTGATGGTTTGATATAGGAAACAGAGGATAAAGGGATCCCTTGAATAATAGAAGGCAAGACACAAAGGTTTTAACCAGACAACTCTAGACTCATGAACGCCAAAGAGTGTTAGGATACAGGGATGCAAGAACAACGAAGTATATTGGATAAACTCATAGGATGGTAAGTTTCGTTTTGAGAGGTCGACAAAAAGGAGGTTTTACTGAGGGAGTGCCATGTTCAAGGGGACTACTGCTGCAAAAAAAACCTATCCAAAATACTGACATAAAGTAATTGTGTTGTCCAATTTTCCCCATCAGATTAAGTTTAGCAAGTCCAGATGGTAAAATCGGTGATATTTTCATATTAAGAGAGTCTGAAACGATCGTAAAGAGAAACTCCAAGGGGGTCCCTTTGTCATAGTTATGAACGAGGTGCGACAAAAGTTTAATAGTATTTCTGACATGGTTCCTTTTCCATAAGTTAGTTTAATGAGTCTGGATAAAGTGATAAACCTATTCTCAATAAATGCTTGCCTCATTTTCTTAAGAGTATGATGGGACGAAGTTAACTTGATATTCGTCATGAAATTTTAATGAGTCACAAGACGACAAACTAAATAGATCTTCATCAAATTTTAATGAGTCAAATGAAGAAGACTTGAGGTAAATTTCTCAATTTAATGAGTGAGGAAAAAGAGATAAATGAACTGCTCATGCCTGATGATGAAAACTCAGGGATTTTTCAATTCAAGAGCAAGAAAAGATCCCATAAAAGAAAGCGCTCATAGTGAATCGAACATGGTCATTTCTACAATTCAACACTGGAACCTCTTCATCAAAGCAGGAGTAATATTGGAAGTATATTGAAATGGCGTATGATAAACAACATAGGAAATGAAAAACGTCTATTTCAATGACTAACTAAGGTGATTCATACCTCCACAGTGACTACAAGAAGGTTTTGGACCATTCATTTTCACTATTTGAGTGTTGTGAGAGTGTTCTGTAGTGAAAGAGGAGCAAATCTTCCCGAGGCAATTGCAAGAAATCCATGCGACCATTCAACATGTTGTTTGTTCTCGGTATATGGTCTAACATTTATCTTGCATTATTTTAGCTTTTTTAGCTGCATTAGGGGTGAAATTTTTTAGTTTGGAGAATCTCTAGTGTTACACAACATTTTCTCACTGTCCCTGTACTCCCCATTCCTGGATCCTGGAGGACCTATACAGTGAACACTACATGCTTTCCCTTCATGAAGAAACTCCCATTCTGTCCCTCTTCATCAACAGAACAATTCCCTCTTGCACCATTTCTTCAAAATCTCCTGTTTTTCCCAATTTACAAGACATACACTAATGAACCTTCTCCTCCTTGCATTGATATGCAGGAATTAACATTATCCCTAGTGCCGAATGGAGTGACTGAGCTTTGTTCCAGTTGCGCTGGTACTCTTATGGAATTTTTTTAAATAAGGATCCAAAGTTTCCATCTCTAGAAGCTTCGTAATGGAATTCTGGTAAATGGTTTGGCCGGATGGGGTCGAGTATGTCAGTTTGGGATCCTTTCCCCTGTAAGGATGGAACTACCTAAAGAGATACGACCTCTCCCATGAGAGGAGGATCTATTTCCCATCCATTCATGCTATATAAACCTCCCTTTTTCCCAAGCACAAGCTAGTGTTGTAGTGTTAAGATTGGTGTGCTAGTGCTAATTAAGTTTGGAGTAAACAACAAACTATTCATAGTTTTATCTCTCTAGTTTTGTCAAGGAGAAGCATGAATTTGGTTTAGTGTGAAGCATAAAAGGAAGAGCCTTAAAAATGTCATTGTTGAGGCCATCATGGAATGCTAACGAAAGTGTGTGGGAACCTAGTTTTGTTAGAGGAGAATGACAACGCCAAGACAATGGTTGTAATCACTTCTTGATTCAATATATATGCAACGATCGATTGATTTCCTACATGATGTGTCCTCTTACATGTTCAAGGATTAATGTTTCTTGACTTGTTAAGTAGGTTAAATTACAATTTGTCTATTATCATGGTTGTTGTTTGATGTTGTTTACTTGTTTCAAGTGTGCGAAGAAGGAAATTAGAGATAGCTGTAATGAGCAAACAAGTTCATCACCAAATGGGATAAGCATACTAATAGGTAGGCCCTGTTAATTGGTTATAACCTAAGGAAATATTCCATAGAATGTATTGGTTATGGCTATACCCATCATCGGGCTAGAGGAATTGTTTATGTCTGCACTCATAATTTTACTTCACCACAAATTGGCGACCATATTGGGGAACCAATCCTTCTATTTGTTTGTTTGAGATTTCATGGTTTTGTGTGAAATTTTCTAGTTCCACATTTTCCATTTGGTTCTATCTATTTTCCTTTTCTTACTGGTCTAAGTTTGAAATTCATAGTAGCAAATTTGGTCCCATCTTTAATTTTTTTTTTAGTTTTTTCTTAGCTTCCTCACTCAACACTCTTAATTCACTGACAATCATGCCAATTAGCGCAATATGTTGAAAAAAAGTTGCGCCGAACTCCTTTTGGTTTTTGTTTTTAGTCAGGCAGTCGCACCTATGCCTGTAAGTGAAGATTATGGTTTGTCCAAAATCTTGGCTAGTATGTTTTGCTCTCATGATTTCAAACCCATAAGCCTTTTAGACCATTTTCTCCCTGACCAGAAAGTTGCTTTTCATTTCATTTGTTTGCTTGTTGATTTGTCATACTTTCGCTTTATTTCTTGGATCATTAGATGGTTAGTGGCACTAGGGCATCTAGATTGTCATCCATTCACCTGATTGTGAACTCAGTGAGTTGAGTTGTTGGTGCATTTACTCCTTGTATTTCATTTATGGTCCTTCTACGGCTTTGACCTCCATTCCACAAGTTTGAAAAGTTTTTTTTCTCTTGTCTAAACGTTTCTTTTCCGTCATGGATCACATTGCTTGTCTTGTTTTTGGTAAAGTCAGTGTTTCACTAGTATGAAAGAGATTCTATTTTTGTGTTTTCATTTGCTTAAAGACCTAATTGTCCCAAAAAACTTGTTCATTGAAGTGTTTTATGCAAAAAACAAAATTCGTCATTTCATGAAAAGTATGAAATTCTAGTTTGCTACATTAGTTTGCTACGGTAGTTGGCATCATTAAATACTAGGATTACATTGGCATTTGAAAAGAAAAATAACTCATTTTTCTTTTGGAAAGACTGCTAGAAATATACTTGTTAGGAAATTAGGAATTGGAATGTATTTTTCATTAGTTTATTTTCTCAAAAAGTGAAGTAGTGAAAAATCATTTTGCTTTCAGTTTCTTAGTTGCTTGCATTTGATTGTGTGTTTTCTACCCTCTCTAGTGTAGACAATTCGTCGAATTGAAAGGGTCTTGTCTCATTTAGTTGCATTTAGGGTTTTTCGAGTCACATCACTGAGGAATGAACACTCAGACATAACTCAAGATAAACTTTAAAAACGAACTCAATTAAACTAAGGCACATTTGAAATCTCATGATCACATCTAGAAGGTCTAGGATAGAGACATGTTTTGACGTCTTTAAACCTAGAAGTTGTCACTAGCTTTGGCATTAGACAACGCTAGTACAGATTTGTGCTCCCCCTACCATTGAGTATATAATGGGGGACCCCTCTAGGATGAAATTCTTTATCCATAGGAAGCTGAGTCAGCTGCCTTGCAAACGTGATACACTGAACACAACATTCTGGGAGATTGCCTGCCCGTACTTCTCGGTTCGTCGGGAGGTATTCTACAGTTCACTGTTGCCTGGTAATCCTTTTTACCTAGACCATCCAGTGTAGTCATTTGATTGTTTTGACTCATTAAAATCAAAATATCATTCGAGTGTTTATCCTTTCGAGCTCGTTTCCAATCGAAAGTGATAGAGTCATCTTTGTTTCTTTCTCGAATCTTAAAACATGAAAGAGCGCCAGTCTATTTATGCGTCTTAATAAATTGATTGCCCACAATATTATAACATCCTGTTATTCTTTTTGGACCAAATCGTGAGTTTCCATTAAACAAAATTTTAAAGCCTTGAAGTTTATCTCTCTCTTTTCTTGTTAACTAAGATAAGGTCATCACGGTTGAACCATCTTGTTCACCTAGTTCCTCTTCCTCTCCCTTGTTTGAAAGATTATCTGAGGAGCCATTTCCTGAATTACCAGAGTCATTCGAGGACCAAGGTGTTGAACTTGGAATTGTTCTGAGAATTCAACCTTTGTCATCACGTCCTCCACCTACTTCAGATACTGGGTCACCTGCTGATTTTGGCCCAGAGTCTTTGGACAATCCCATTCAAACTTCTAAGAGTTCGCTGACCACTGACAGTCAAATTGGATGGTGTGATATCCTTCGAATCCTTTGTTTGACCCTGTTTTGATATCACCTTAGTGTCAGTAAAATCTATAAAACTAGCTGGGTATTCCTTTGGAATTATCCCCTCGTACTTCTTTGGTTGTTTGCCATCGTTTTCTCTAAGATATGGAACCCCCAGGTGATGCTCTAGTCACCTCTCCAGATGAGTAAGAATTTTCCACTCCAAAAACTGTCGAGGAGGAAGAATATCCATTTCATCCTGAAGGTTTCCCCTATATAGGGAGCATTCCCATCAATATGTATTAGGAATTGCTACTTAATTATGTATCCTTGGCAAAATTGGTTTCTGGTACACCTAGTGCATCGTCACTTTACCATAACCCTTTTTGGGCATCTGGGGCCATGTCTACTATAGGTCCATTCATTGGGAACTCGACCTCCCAACATGCTGTTACCTGAATCCCAGTGCAATCCTCCATTTTGAACCCTCTTTTATCATCTGTCCCAGTTACCATCTAGCTCAATCGGTGGTCTCTATCATGTCCTCAATACCTCCGATCAATGGCTAAGATGTGCCAACACCTAAGGGGAGAATCTGAATGTTTCTATACTGTAAGGTGCCACCAATGTGAGTGGCTCATAGGTTCACATGCTTGGTGTGAACCAACCTTCTTTTGGATTATTCGAAACCCCGTTGGTCCTGCTGGGTCAGGAAATGTCCAGTACGAGCAAGTTCAAAATATCATTGGTCTTTTTGGGTCAAGCAATGTCTAGTATCAGCAACCTTATGATGCTCAAGTCCAATACCAAACTCTTTACCTTCCATATGGTTCCCAAGGAATAGTTAATCCACCTTACACCCTTCGACCTTGGCAGTACATTTAGCTTGGCTCATCCACTTTCCACGGTGGCTATGGCCAGATTTAGTTCAAAAATTTTCGAGGAACTATTCAAGTACCCTTGCAACAATAAGGACAACCTCTACAACAATAAAGGAAACCCTTGTTACAGCAAGGGCAACCTTTGTTGCAACCAGAGCTATCCACGCAATAGCAAGGGAAAATGACCTTGTAGCAAGGTCAACTGCAACAACTGAGGGGCAATCCTCACAACCGTTGCAAAAAATTGTGGAGCAACAGATGCAGTATGCTCCATGTTGGTACCATTTCATTACCATCTTTTTCTTCTAGAAACACCATCATTTGTCTATATGTTTCCTCCATAGACCCCTTATATCAATCGAAATTGATTAATTAATAGCATTATAGTTGTTAGTTTACATTAAAGTTAATTTATGATTTTTTATGTTAGAAATTAATAATTTTCAACAAAAAGGTTACAAGAAGTTATAACATCCTGTCAATGGTTTATCATCTGACACGTGGCATGACAAGAAAGCCAAAGCAATGGATGGGAACGAGACCTGGAATGTACATGCATGGTGAAAAATTGATTCTACAGCAAATCAAAAGCTCATGGTTATGCAGTCAACGCTAGTCAAACCCCAGCCTTTTGGTTACAAAGGCAGTAAAAAGCCATGGTTTCCCAAACTGGTTTCATTTTGTTTTTAGAAATTGTTTTAGATTAGCGATGGCCAAAAATCAATCCATTGTAAAAGCAAAAACATTTGCTTAATGAATGTACATTCGATTCAGATAAGGACAAGCAGATAAAGACTGTGTATTATTTTGCTTTCAAAAGCAGTTACGATTATTATCTCTGTGTATTGTTTGAGAACAGAACTCTTGTATGTGATTGCAACCTTCAGAACTTAATTACAGTGACCATGTTAATCTAATAGCGTTTATGCGTTAATACTCTTGTTGCTTGAGTTTACTTCATTGTTCCATTGAAGCGTGGATGGGCCTTGTGTGGATTGGTATACTATTAATTTCATTTCCTTAGCAGTTTTTGAATTTGAATAGTGTGCATAGTGTTTAGTGTTATTTCCATGGCTATGATTTTGTCGATTTGATTAGAAATTCTCGCAAATGGTATTTATGGTGATAGCTTGAAGATTTTATCGTTATATCATTGAACCATATCTTGTTAGAGATTTGATCCATCGTTATATTTTAAAGCATCTCCATAGACTCTATTTTCATGCATTTAAAATACAGTGTGCTTTTGATTTTTCATGAATGCTTAATTGTTAACTAGACAGAGTTTTTGTGCATAGCATCCTTGTAAGAGGATTAAAATCTTAGTCTAGCAATACGTTGTACCTTTAGGACAATTAGATAAATTAGGTGATCTGAGTGTTAAGGTGAGAGGAAACATATCTTAACCTTTTGTAAAGGAGTATTGTAGCCTATCACAATAAACACTTAGTTAGGAATCCTTTATGCCTATAGACTTTAGACACGTTCCTCGAAGTTTACTTACCGTGGTTGATAATAAATCTAGTCTAATCTAGCACCCTAGATTGGCCACTACATTTTGGCATCATTGCCAGGGAGGCGTAGTTAGAGGATTTCGAAAAAGAAATAAAAATATAAAAAAAGTTTAAATAAACAAAAACAAACAAAAGCAAAACATAGATTTGATTATCACTTTAGAAGTCATGTTTGCTTATGCCTAGATCTAGAGATAATAGAGGTAGATTCACAAAAACCCCCCATCAAAAAACTAACCTATCACCAGGAGTAGACCCTTTGGGAAAATCTGAACACACAACACCAGCTGAGGAAATCACCATACAAAAATTAGAGGATAAACACAAATCACGCCAAAGACTTACACTTATTGAGAGACAAATCCTATTGGCACACGAATCTCAGAAGAAACATCTCCCTGAATATTCTACAAAGAGAGAAAGCAGGAAAATAACTCCACAATCTCTAGAAAAACTCTTTGGAACGAGTGATACTGAACACGCAATCAAATCACCAGAAGAATCTATAAAAATGGCTGAGAAAGGAGGAGGATCACCAAGAAGACCCACTCCTGGAAAACAACACGATCAAGGAGAGGAGGAAGAGTCAACCTTTAAATTTCCTATCCACGAACCAGAAGACAATCACGATGAGGAAATAAAAATGAAAAACATACCTCCTTCTGTGTTACCAAACTTTTATGGCATGGCTTCAGAAGACCCAGATTCATTCTTGTTTGAGTTTGACATTGTATGTCGAACATATGGTTACACAGATGATGCCCATAGGCTTAAACTCTTCCCAGCAAGATTAAAGACATCAGCACTAAGATGGTTCATGGGACTTGGTGAGCATGCAATAACTGATTGGGATGGCATGAGAAGAATATTCCTAAGGAAATACCAACCCTATTGCAGATCAAAGGATTCTAAAGATGATATCTTTAGGATGAATAAACAAGAGGATGAAAGTTTAGAAGAGTACTTGGAATGATTTGCTTACAATTTACAAAAATCAAAACATCGATCCATGAGTCTTGATCTAATTAGAACAATATTTTGGAAGGGAATTCGAGAGGAATACTTAGAGGATCTTAATTTGATGGGAAAAGGTGATATTTCCACCTTACCTTTCGAAGAGATTGCTGATATATGTGAAAAGAATCTAGGAGCAAAGCCAAAATCTGAAAGAGAACCATATCATCCAAATCCATAAAATCTGCTTTAGCAAGTGTCACACGAGCTGAAATAGGAAATTTGTTAGAGGAATTCAAAACAGATTTGTTGAGTACCTTGGGAACTCAAATTGACACTCTTAAAGCTAATTAAAGACAAGAAGAGGAAGATCAGATGATGGCTATCGTTTTTCCAAAATGCCGGAAGAAACATGCCTTAAAAGATTGCCCATTAGAAAATATTCAAGTTTGTGCCTTTTGTATTGAAAATCATGATATATTTCATTGCTCTAAATTCAAGGTTTTGCAGAATTGTACTGTGGCATCCAATACATATATGGAGAATGTGTATTTTATGGGCGCAAAGAGACCATGCCAGCCAAGGCCTCCACCTCAAGGTATGTTCCCAAACTAGAATTTACAATTTCCTACACATGATCAAATGTATGCTCAGAATTGATGGAATGTACCCATGCCATGGCAGCACCAAATTTACCCACAACAACAATGGAGACCATCTTAGCAATAATCCCAACAATATCAACCATAACCTCAACCATACCAACCATATTCGCAGCCATATCAACAATACCATCAGCCATATTCGCCATATCCTCAATCATATCAGCAATATCCTCAGCAGCAAGTTGTTTACCCACATCAACCCCAACCCACTCAAGAAGCATTGCCTGCTCCTCCACCAGTAAATCCACCACAATTACAACTTTCATCTAACCCACAACCTCCTAGACCTACTCAAATCCCTGCTCAACCTGTACCAAATCCAAATAACAGAGCAGAGAGACAGACTTACAATGTAGATGAGGGACCCTCATATCCCACATTACCCTTGCAAAATATCAATTTGAGGTCTGGTAAGGTACTTCACAAAGAATCTCCAGCAGTTGAAAAACAAGGAAAAAACGAAGAAAATAAAAATGAAAATCCCATTCAAAGGAAACCAAATGATGACATCAAACACAAACAAATGCAATCGTTGCATCCAACACCTTTTCCAGACCGATTGGTCCAAACAAAACTTCCAATGTCTATACCACTGTTTGATGTTTTAGATGAGCTAAAGAATGTCTATATAAGAATTCCGCTACTACAAGCCATAAAAGACATTCCCATATATACTAAAGCCATCAAAGAACTGTGCCTTAAGAAGCCTACTAGGAAAAGAGTTTATCCACAAACCATTCATGTTATCAGACATTTAGCTGGCCTTATGACAAACACCACTTCAATGGAAAAGTATGTTGATCCTCGTATTCCCAGAGTCACTACAATCATTAACAACATACATATTGAAAACACCTTAATTTATCTCGGGGCCGTAATAAATGTGATGACTCTTGAAACTATGAAAACACTACAGCTCACAAACTTGCAGCACACAACAATTGTTCTAGAACTCGCTGATAGGTCTAAAGTGATTCCTGAAGGGATTTTGGAGGACATAATTGTTTCACTGGACTCTTGGGAGTATCGAGTGGAATTTTTAGTTCTCCAGCCAAAATCCAATTTAGGAGGACACCCTATCATTCTTGGTAGACCATGGTTAGCAACTGCTGATGCATTCATAGGATGTAGATTAGGTAATATGATCATTTCACGAGGTACTGAAAGAAAACAACTCACTCTTTACCCATCAGCACAATCACCAGCAGTAGCACACAATTTATGGCTTGATGATAAATACAATGATAAGGTGGAAGTTCAATATGTTTTCAGCATCAACCAAATCTATGATTTTCAAGAACATAATAATGATGATTTGGTAGAATTGTTCCTCTCTCAACCTGATGTTTCCGAAGAATTGAGGAATGACCAATACCATGCTGCAGATGAACTTTTGGCACAAAATTTTCAAGAAACATGCAGCAATCATTCTTTGCAAACAACATTTCACAACATTTTTCCTATCCAATCTATCACCAACACACAGAGGAAGACCATAGAGATTAGTCCAGGAAAAACTTTGAATATTGGCACTCACCTAGACTCATCTCAAGAAGAGAAATTGATTCAATTATTGAGAAAATACCAGAAAGCATTTGCTTGGGACTACACCGATATGTACAGAATTCACCCTAAAACATGCACTCACCATATTTATACCAATAGTAATACCAATCCAGTGAGGCAACTGCAGAGACGAATGAACCCCATGCTTCAGGATATTGTTAGAGAGGAATTACAAAAACTGTTGAAAGTCAATTTTATCTATCCTATCTCTGACAGTCAGTGGGTATCGCCATTGGTAGTAGTGCCCAAGAAAAATGGTAAGTGGAGGATTTGTGTTGACTACAGGAAATTGAACAAAGCAAACCTCAAATATTATTTCCCACTACCATTTATTGACCAAGTGCTAGACACATTAGCTAGGAAATCATCATTCTCTTTTCTTGACGGTTTCAGTGGCTACAACTAGATCAGGATAGCCTTAGAGGAGCGGGACAAAACCACTTTTACTTGTCCTTAGGGCACCTATGCTTATAATGTTTTTGCATTTGGACTTTGCAATGCTCCAGCTACATTTCAGAGAGATGTATTAGCTATTTTTGCTGATTTAGTTCATGATTGTGTTGAAGTTTATATGGATGATTTTTTAGTGTATGGTGATTCATTTCAGCATGCATTAATGAATCTTGAAAATTTTTTGAAGAGATGTAATGAAGATAATCTATCCCTGAGCAACGAAAAGTGTTTTATGATGTTAAATGAAGGGATAGTATTAGGACACTATATTTCTTCTCAAGGCATTAAAGTTGATCCATCAAAAATCTAGATCATTGTCGATTTGGCAATTCCGAAGACTCAAAAAGAGGTAAGAATTTTTCTTGGGTATGCAAGCTATTACCGAAGGTTTATTGAACATTTTAGTAGAATAGCTTTATCTTTGTTTAAGCTTCTAGAAAAATATGTACCTTTTAACTGGAATGATAATTGTCAGCAAGAATTTGACACACTCAAAGAAATGTTATCAAACACACCAGTCTTAAAAGGACCTAACTGGAACCTACCATTTCACATCTTTACAGATGCATCTGATACTGTAGTAGGTGCCTCATTAGGCCAAAAAGAGGAGTCTTGTCATTATGCCATCTATTTCATTAGTAAAAATCTAACACCTACAGAATCAAACTACACAGTCACAGGAAAAGAAATGCTTGCAATCATACATGATGTGAATAAATTCTGACATTATATAACTGGTTATGAGGTTTTTGTACATACTAACCATTCTCTCATTAAGAATTTGATGAATAAACTAGTAACTAGTGGCAAAGTTACCAGATGGTTGTTATTGTTACAGGAATTTAACATCACAATGTTAGATAGACCAGGTAAGGAGTATCAGGTGGCAGATTTTCTTTCTAGACTGAAAAATCAAGGTGAGGTTGTTCCGGTTGAAGATTCTTTTCCAGATGAACATTTTTTTGCAATTTCAATAGTGAATCCTTGGTGTGTTGACTTGGCCAATTATTTGTCCATAGGAAGAACACCTCCACATTTTACTCCAAAGGAAAAGAAGAGGCTAATCAAACAAAGTGCTTGATACTCATGGGTTAATGGCGATTTATTTTACACTGCTTATGATATGATTATTAGACGATGTGTAAGAAATGATGAAATAATTGATATTTTAAAATCTTGCCATGATGAACCGTGTGGTGGGCATTTTGCAATAAACAAACATCATTCAAGATTCTTAGTCTTGGATACTACGAGCCATCTATTTTTAATGATTCCAAGAAGTATGTGAAGAGTTGTGATAGTTGTCAAAGAATGGGTAGGCCAATAGCTACAAATGAAATGCCTCTTCAGCCTCAAATACGCCTAGAGGCATTTGAAAAATGGGCTCTAGATTTCATAGGACCTATTAATCCGACTTCCAATGGTAAGAAGTACATCCTAGTATGTACTGATTACATGAAAAAATGGGATAAAGCCAAAGCACTAGTCCAGGCAACTGAACAAACAGTGGTAAACTTCCTTTTTGAAGAAATTGTTGTAAGGTATGGAGTACCAAGGGAGATAGTAACAGATCAAGGTACTCAGTTTACTTCAAAGTTAGTTAAGGGCATCACAGAAAAATATCAAATCAACCACAGAAGAAGTACACCTTACCATCCACAGGCCAATGGCTAGGTGGAATCCACAAATAAAACATTGGAAGGACTTATCAGTAAGACCGTAGCAATGAACAGAAAGAATTGGGAAGAGAAGCTCAAAGATGCACTCTGGGCTTATAGAATCGCGTGGAAGAATACCTCATGATTTACACCATATCAATTGGTGTATGGCAAATAGGTAATGCTTCCTATTGAGATTCAAATACATACTTTTAATATGGTTGCAGAATTGGGAATTGATCTTAATGAAGCACAACAAGAAATAATTCATCAGTTGAACCAACTGGATGAAATGAGGCAGCAAGCAGAGGAGACAACACTCCTAATGCAAAAACAAAGGAAGAGTGGCATGATGCACATATCAAAAAGAAATAGTTCAAAGAAGGAGACTGGGATTTACTCTTTGACCCTAAATTTAGAGATCATAAAGCCAAATTTACCACACATTGGATGGGCCCATATGAAATAGTTTATGAGAATAGGTCAGTCAAGCTTATTACCATTGATGGAGAAGGTCACCCCTTTCTTGTCAATGGACATAGATTGAAACTCTATCATAAGCCCGTCACCAAGGAGCATTTTCTTCAAACTATATCTTAGAAAAGGGAGGTTGAGATATTGTAGCCTTCAGTTGTAGTATCTCTACCTTAGCTCATTTCATTTCAATTTAGAAATTAAAAAAAAAACAAGCAAGCAAACAAACAAACAAACAAACAAAAAAATAAAAAGAAAGTTAAAAAAAAATAATAATAACGGTTTAGATGTGAAAACCAGACTTTGGCACACTCTAACCCAGAATTCTTACTTTAAAACCAATTCTTTGGCCAGTAAGAATTCCTTGTTCTTTTTGTTTCCTGTTGATTCATCGATTCAATAATGACTTGAGGACAAGTCAAAGCTTTAGTGGGGGAGAAGCATCAACATTTTTGTTTTTCTTATCTCATCTCCTCATTGTAAATTCTCAAAGAGTTTATCTCCTCATTGTAAATTCTCAAAGAGTTTGTTTCAGCACTTCAGTATTTCAATAAAGTAGTTGTTTTTGTCTTTGTTCTAATTAGAGGGACCTGTGTAAGCACTATGCAGTGGGACCTGTTCAGAAGACCATGTTACCAGCACCAACATTAGAGGGACCTATTCAACAAACATCAAAGGGACCTGTTATAGACTGCTATCTCAAGCTACTTCAATAAAGCTTCAACAAAGTTTCAACAAAGGTTCAAAGGTTGCTTATCACCGAGGCTCCATCAAACACCAAAGATCAAGGAAGCTGCACACACATAGTTCTTTTCCAGATTTCAAAGAAGCTACACAAACAATCTCCAGATCTCAGAGGGACCTGTTGTATCCAAATTCATCTCAGAGGACCTATTATGGACAACAAAGATTAGTCATATTTGAACAAGAAAGACCAGTCATACCTATGCATGCCAACTCAACCCTTGATCAACCAATAAAAGTGTAATGTATTGTTGTAATTTTTATTTTTAACATTTAAATTCTTAGATTATTTTAGTGTTAAATGTGATGACTATGACTGCTTATGATCAATTTTGAAAACACCTATATATCCATCACCCTTGTCATATTCCTAATTCCTATCATTTCCCAACGCTCTAGCCTATCCCTGTACTCCTACGATTTTTAAATCCTCTATTATACCACCCTCCTAGCCTTGTTATTAATTCCTCATCGGCCATCAAACCTTACTATCGGTCCAACATCTCCCTATCTGGCCAAGTACTAATGAGCAAGGGACAGGTGGTGAACTATCGGAAAGCCAAATGTTACACTATTTCATTCATTGTTTTTGAATCGTCCAAGTTATAACATGATCGTTTGACCAAGTCGACTCATGCAAACAAGTATCCGTTATTATACTCCAGTACTCCATACATGCTTACGACATTCTCATGATGGTACTCATACAACCCAGTACAGTTACTCCTTTTCCATTGAAATATGAATACACTCTGTTATTATTACAGTAAATTGGGTCAAGTCGGTTGTTAAAATTCCATTTCGTTCTCAGTTGTAAAAAGGGTGTTCCATACTAGCAATTCAAGTGTTGTGATTTCAAAAACAAAGGCCGAGAACAGCAAGTGCTACGAAAGGAAAGCACAATAATTGGGCTCAAAAGTTTCCACCTCTGCCATAATTCAAGGATAGTCATCCGGTCACTGCCTATGCCATTGAAGAAGCTGATCTCAAAGAACAGAGGGCGCTACGAGGTCGGCTGTGTGGAGCGAAAAACAAAGGTAACAAACCAAAAGATCCTTGTTAAATTATTAAGCATAAACGAAGAGGGTTAGAGCAGGAGTTTCTCTGTCAAAATGACTAATAGAGTAGAGCCAAACACATTTGATAGTTTTGAGTACCATGATGACCGTATTGCAATTTTAGGATAAAAACAATGGCTACCCTTCTTGGAGAAGTTTAATGGGAGCAATGAGGAAGTAACTAAATAGTTTTCCTTTACATTTAATGGGGAGAAAGCATTGATAGGAAATTTCTCATTTAGGATCTCAGAAGACACCATATCACAATCCTTGGGGATCAGCCTAGAAGGAGAAAAATACTTCAAACCAAAACAATTCAAGGAAAAATCATGGACCCAATTCATGTCCAAGTCGAGGGTTTCATCTGTTAATTGGAAGAAGGGTGTCCCTAGGAGGTGGCTGATGCATCCATGGGATGAAATGGTGTATATCATTCAAAAATTTGTTACATGTTAGGGTCGTTACAGCATAATCCATTTATACCTCGTCAAACTCTTGTTACATTTAAAAGGGTAGTGCACCATTAGTTTACCATATTTCCTCTTGCAAGGCTTGACCAAGATGTCAAAAACTATCCAAAAGGAAAAGGGTAATGAGGACAAAATCTTGTATCATTTCGGGTTAATTAAAATTCTCATTGAATTTTAAGTGCAGAAAGAGGGAAAGACATGGAAGGAATTTCTGGTTGCCAATCAAATCAAAGATGGAGAGGATGAGCAAGAACAGCAAGAGCACTCGGGATTTATTCTTGACATTGATGAAGAGATCCCTGTGCACAAATCAAGCAATGTCCCTCCACCTAGAAGTATTGTGAGGACGAGAAAGATGAGGAAAGAGGTTGCCTAGAAAATGGAGCAAGATAAAATTTTCACTACATATACAAGAAGATCCAGGAGAGCACAAAAGACACAGCCACAAGAAGATCAACCAGAATCAAATGCACATTCATCGATGGACATCGAGAGCAGTGCTCACTCGCAGCCTAGACCAAAAGCCGAAATGGAGGTTGAGAGCAACAATAGGCAAGGAAAAGAGTCACCACCTGCAATCAAGAAACAAAGGAGGCTGGAAAAACAAAATCAAAATTTAAAAGAAGAACAGATGGAGGACAACATGCTGGAGAAAGTCATCAAGAGGGAGAACGAGATGTTGAAAACTCATAGTAAGAAAACCCAGCAGAAGAGCAAGAAGCTTAAGGAGCAAATGAAAGAGCTCAAGGCTGAACAAACTGACATTTGCAAGTGGGCAACCAAATGGTATACTCAAAAGAAAGCCGTCAAGGAGAAATACAAGAGTTTGAAACATGAGCTCCACATTCAAAAAGATGCCCAAGCTAAGAAGAACATAGATGCATTGTTAAAAGCAGCAGAGGTATAGGCAGGAACAGACTAAAGAGGCAGCACATCAAGATTAGCATGAGGACATGGTAAGTCATTGAGCTTGGGGGAGATGTTGGTACCATTCCATTACCATCTTTTTCTTCTAGAAACACCATCATTTGTCTATATTTTTCCTCCATAGACTCCTTATATCCATCGAAATTGATTAATTAGTAGCATTATAGTTGTTAGTTTACATTAAAGTTAATTTTTGAATTTTTATGTTAGATATTAGGAATTTTCAACAAAAAGATTACAGGAAGTCATAACATCCTGTAAATGGTTTATCATTTGACACGTGGCATGATAGGCAAGCCAAAGCAATGGATAGGAACGAGACCTGGAATGTACATGCATGGTGAAAAATTGATTCTACAGCAAATCAAAAGCTATTGGTTATGCGGTCAACGCTGGTCAAACCCCAGCCTTTTGGTTACAAAGGCAATAAAAAGCCATGGTTTCCCAAACTAGTTTCGTTTTGTTTTTGGAAATCGGTTTAGATTAGAAATGGCCAAAAATCACTCCATTGTAAAAGCAGAAAATCTGCTTAATGAATGTACATTCGATTTAGATAGGGACAAGCAGATAAAGACTGTGTATTATTTTTTTTTCAAAAAAAGTTACGATTATTATCTCTGTGTATTGTTTGAGAACAGAACTCTTATATGTGATTGCAATCTTCAGAACTTAATTACAGTGACCGTGTTAATTTAATAGCGTTTATGCGTTAATACTCTCGTTGCTTGAGTTTACTTCAGTGTCCCATTGAAGGATGGATGGGCCTTGCGTGGATTGGTATACTGTTAATTTCATTTCCTTAGCAGTTTTTGAATTTCAATAGTGTGCATAGTGTTTAGTGTTATTTCCATGGTTATGATTTTGTCGATTTGATTAGAAATTCTCACAAATGGTATTTATCGTGATAGATTGAAGATTTTATCGTTAGATCATTGAACCATATCTTGTAAGATATTTGATCCATCGTTATATTTTAAAGCATCTCCATAGACTATGTTTTCATCCATTTAAAATTCAGTGTGCTTTTGATTTTTCATGAATGCTTAAATGTTAACTAGACAGAGCTTTTGTGCATAGCATCCTTGTAAGAGGATTAAAATCTTAGTCTAGCAATACATTGTACCTTTAGGACAGTTAGATAAATTACGTGATCTGAGTGTTAAGGTGAGAGGAAACATATCTTAACCTTCTGTAAAGGAGTACTGTAGCTTATCATAATAAACACTTAGTTAGGAATCATTTATGTCTATAGACTTTAGACACGTGCCTCGAAGTTTACTTACCCTGGTTGATAATAAATCTAGTCTAATATAGCACCCTATATTGGCCAGTACACTCCATTAACCTCTCAATCCATGTCCTTGCAAGGCCAACCTCTGTAGCCCTAGGGAAAATTTTTGCAATCGCAAGGCTAACCCTTGCAACAACAAAACTAACCCAGGCAGCAGAAACCCTTATATGCATATCAACAGGTACAAAACCCTAATGTCCTAGGTCAATAGGTATAGAATCCTTTTGGTAAAGGGCAGTAGCTACAAAATCCCTATGTCCAAGGGCAACAAGTGTATAATCCTTATGCCCAAGGGGACCAGGTTCAAAATCCTCTTGTTCAGGGGAATCAGGTTCACCACCTGTATGTTTAGGGACAACAGGTACAATACCCATATGCCCAAGGTCAATAGTCTCAATAACCTCTTAACCCGTACGTTGCTTATAAATAAACTATGACTAGACAAATCCAAGGCATTCAAGGTCAAAATCCTCCCTATGGTCAAGGTAACCCACAATGGGGGCAGAATCAAATGCCATATGGCCAAAATCCCCCACTATGGGGCCAAAATTCTTATCAGCAGGGATGGGCTCCTCTGGTTGGACCTGCTTATTGACCTCCAATGCCTTTTAATACTCAATTTTATTTCTTGGCCACACTAGAGTTTCCATATGTGTCTTGCCTTATAGATGATCCAATTCTTCATTCACCATACTCACCTCCAATTCCACCCAAGATCCTGAGAAATTGTCCAAAATTTGATGGGAAAGAAAAAGAAGATCCTCAAGCCCATGTGATGACATATCACCTCTGGTGATCTTCGAATTCTTATGTTGAAGACTCCATTCATCTCTGTCTTTTCCAATGAACCCCCACAAGTGCTAAAACCAAATGGTACATCAAGCTTCCTTGAATTACTTACCATGAATTTAACTATTTAGCCATGGGTTTCCTCACACATTTCCAACTACTGATTCACTATGAAACTGACACCTATTTGCTCACATCTCTTAAGCAAGATACTCCAACACACATCTATGATCACATCTGTGAATGGAGATGTAGACATTGCCTAATCAAATTCAATATTTTTGATCATTTTCTCACTGAATGGTTCACTAAGTCATTAGTGGCCCCGATTGCTTGTAATATAGTTATGGGTGGGTGTGTTACCGAAGCACAAGCCATTTCTCATGCCCAGTACTTAGATCTAGTTTACTCTCACTCTAGCACTTTGTATCAGTTATTACGGGATGCTTCGCGGCCATAATTCGATCCCACGACATCAAAGTCACAGGCTACACCCCCTGTTGATGGAGTCATTGGTTTAGTGTCCCAAAACCCTGTTAAATATTCTTCCAAATAGAATTCGGTCTCAAACATTGTTCCCAATAGTTCTTCTCAAAATCCACCTAGCCCTGGTAAAACTTTAGAGGTCCACGTTGTGTAAATTACTGCAACAGAAAAATCCTCGAAAGGTAAGAAGAAAGGAAAAGGAAAGGGTAAAGCCAATGCCCCAAAACAGGGTCCTCCTAAATTGTTTGTTGGTCAGTCTTCAGAATGGAAACCTAAGTATCACTGCCTCACTTGTGAGGAGGATCACTACACCAAGGATTTTCCTCAATGATTTGAAGTTATTATTTTTCTCAAAGGGACCCAATCTATCCTAAAAGAGCCATTTTAGTCTCAGTAGACCCAAATGGTAGACCAACCTCAATCCTTTGCTTCCTTAGGATCTCAAGTGTTCATCATGAGCATGCCTATTAATGTGGCTACTAGATCAAAAGATAACTGAACTCCTGCTCTGATAGCCAGGAAAGAGAAAGAAGCCACTCCTTCTTCTTCTGCTATGAGTTCTGGCCCTCTTCATATCGGTTTCCCTAGCCCTGATTCCGCTATTTGGCCACCCTGTCGAGGTGTGTTAAGGAAATCCTCATACAATCCCAACGCTCGAGCTGCTCAGCACTATAATATTGTTGAGGACTTGGCTCAGGTTCCGTCAAGTATGTCAGCTCTTGAGGTGCTCCAAAGCTTCACATCACAGCAGAAAAATTTGTTTTCAACTATCGAGGGTATTGTCCCACCAATTCCAATTTGATATGTTTTGATCTAGAGAACCATGTTCCATGCCTACCTCATCAGATTTCCTTTCTCATTTAGGTAATCGTCAATGAGAAGACCATCCACAGGACTATCATTGATGAAGGTGCTTCCACCCGCATCATGTCAATTGCATTCTGGAAGGCCATTAGTTCTCCAGCTTTGAATGAATCCCTGAACACTTTGGAAGCTTTCGATCAACGTGATTCGTGACCCTTTGATGTCTTACCTAACCTTTCCATTACTTTAGAGGGAAAGACAATACAAGACGAGGTAGTTATTGTTGATGCCAACATCAATTATAATCTTCTACTTTGCTGGAGCTAGACCCATGCTATGCATGTTGTAGCCTCCTCCCTATTCTGCGTGATTTCCTTTCCCCACCAAAGGAATATTGTCACTGTTGACCATCTGTCCTTCTTTGCCTCTTGCTCCTCAGATGGCAATGTTCTGTACCTCAAGCACAATGGTTCTCCCTATGAGAGTGTGGTGGTAGGTCTTTTTAAATATTCTTCCTTAATGGGAATTTTTTCGCTCACACCTCCTCATGTTGCCTCTGTCAACATGGTTTCAATCAAATATGAACCTTGTGTCATACCTTGACCAGCTTGTGTTGATACCTGGGGCAAGGTTATGCCACTTAGTACTGACGAAATTAATTATGTGGAAATTCTTTTGGCCTCATTTTCTATATCCTCTGATTCTTCGGTTTTGAAGGCCTCTCTTGATATGTATTCTCAATCCCCATGGCTTAGCACTTTGGAATCTCTTGCTCCCTTAGATGAGACATTTACTAATGAAGGTGTCATGGAAGTAATTTCTCTTGAGGAACCACCTTGACCGATACTCATCATCATTCCTCGTTCCTGCCTCACCTAGTGGTCATGTCCACCAGTCTCAAAGAGTTATCTTCTCATATATCTATTGACATGTCAATTTTGCCTGCCATTTTAAGCTCTTTCAACAGAGGGAACCTTTATCCCTTCATGGATTTAGGATTTTTCTCCCTCCTCGAGTCTTTCCCCATTTCCCATTATTGCAATGGGGTTGTCATCCAATTTGTAACCCTCCCTCGCCTAGGGGTCATGGGGGAAATGCCTTATATGAGATCTACTCTGTTAGTTTGCCAAGTCAATGCTTACTTGTTATGACAACGGTAAAACTCTGGTGTTCATCTATGTTGATCAATTACCAAAGTCCCAGCATGGACTCTCTCAAGAAGTACTATGCTTAGGTCATCTTGCATGGTTACTTGTGTACATTAGTGTGCCATTCATTTTTGTGTAGTGTGGTTTGGTGTGTGAGTTTTCAAACAAATTTCCTGTTTACTATGTTTTCCTTGCTTTGAAGATGTTTGTGACTCTCCACATCAGTTTTGTTGATGGTGCTTGTCGTAGTATCCAGAACCTATCCTCCGTAGCGTGGGCTATTTATGACCCTCATGGTGATTTGATTCATCTTCAAGGTATTTGTTTAGGTTGCACAACTATCAAGTTTTCTAAATACAGTGCGGCCATCGAACTATTGTTAGAAGCCATTTCTCTTGACATTCGAGAGTTAGTTGTCAACCTAGATTCAGAGCTTGTCATCCTTCAACTCAACGGGAAATATTTCGTCAGAAACCCTCAAATAATGAGAATGTATCTCCACGTTAGTCTACTGGAAAGGCATGTTGATTACATTACATATCATCATATTTCTAGAAGCATGAATACATTGACATATGCATTAGCTAATTATGTGTTAGATTGACATTTGTGAAACATGCGAAAAGATAAAACAAATCATTTGTACCATAGTAAGCAAGAAAATATAGCATATACATATATATATGGTGATAATGTTTGATACATTAAAACCCAAAAAAAATAATATGCGTGTCTAAAATAACATCGGCGGCTCATAGGCCTCATACATCTGTGGCACATAGGCCTCAAAAATGTAAATGTTGGACCTAGTAACTAATTAGTTTCGTTTTGTTTTTGGAAATCGGTTTAGGTTAGAAATGGCCAAAAATCACTCCATTGTAAAAGCAGAAAATCTGCTTAATGAATGTACATTTGATTCAAATAGGGAAAAGCAGATAGAGACTGTGTATTATTTTTTTTTCAAAAACAGTTACGATTATTATCTATGTGTATTGTTTGAGAACGGAACTCTTGTATGTGATTGCAATCTTCAGAACATAATTACAGTGATCGTGTTAATCTAATAGCGTTTATGCATTAATACTCTCGTTGCTTGAGTTTACTTCAGTGTGCCATTGAAGCATGGATGGGCCTTGCGTGGATTGGTATACTGTTAATTTCATTTCCTTAGTAGTTTTTGAATTTGAATAGTGTGCATAGTGTTTACTGTTATTTCCATGGTTATGATTTTGTCGATTTGATTAGAAATTCTCACAAATGGTATTTATGGTGATAGCTTGAAGATTTTATCGTTAGATCATTGAACCATATATTGTAAGATATTTGATCCATCGTTATATTTTAAAGCATCTCCATAGACTATGTTTTCATCCATTTAAAATTCAGTGTGCTTTTGATTTTTCATGAATGCTTAAATGTTAACGAGGCAGAGCTTTTGTGCATAGCATCCTTGTAAGAGGATTAAAATCTTAGTCTAGCAATACGTTGTACCTTTAGGACAGTTAGATAAATTACGTGATCTGAGTGTTAAGGTGAGAGGAAACATATCTTAACCTTCTGTAAAGGAGTACTGTAGCTTATCATAATAAACACTTAGTTAGGAATCCTTTATGTCTATAGACTTTAGACACGTGCCTCGAAGTTTACTTACCCTAGTTGATATTAAATCTAGTCTAATATAGCACCGTAGATTGGCCACTACACTCCATTAACCTCTCAATCCATGTCCTTGCAAGGCCAACCTCTGTAGCCCTAGGGAAAAGTTTTGCAATCGCAAGGCCAACCCTTGCAACAACAAAACTAACCCGGGCAGTAGAAACCCTTATATACATATCAACAGGTACAAAACCCTAATGACCTAGGTCAATAAGTATAGAATCCTTTTGGTAAAGGGCAGTAGCTACAAAATCCTTATGTCCAAGGGCAACAAGTGTATAATCGTTATGCCCAAGGGGACCAGGTTCAAAATCCTCTTGTTCAGGGGAATCAAGTTCACCACCTGTATGTTCAGGGACAACAGGTACAATACCCATATGGCCAAGGTCAATAGTCTCAATAACCTCTTAACCCGTATGTTGCTTATAAATGACCTATGACTAGACAAATCCAAGGCATTCAAGGTCAAAATCCTCCCTATGGTCAAGGTAACCCACAATGGGGGCAAAATCAAATGCCATATGGCCAAAATCCCCCACTATGGGGCCAAAATTCTTACCAGCAGGGATGAGCTCCTCTGGTTGGACCTACTTACTGACCTCCAATGCCTTTTAATACTCAATTTTATTTCTTGGCCACACTAGAGTTTCCATATGTTTCTTCCCTTATAGATGATCCAATTCTTCATTCACCATACTGGCCTCCAATTCCAACCAAGATCCTGAGAAATTGTCCAAAATTTGATGGGAAAGAAAAAGAAGATCCTCAAGCCCATGTGATGACATATCACCTCTGGTGATCTTCGAATTCTTATGTTGACGATTCCATTCATCTCTGTCTTTTCCAATGAACCCCCACAGGTGCTAAAACCAAATGGTACATCAAGCTTCCTTGAATTACTTACCATGAATTTAACTATTTAGCCATGGGTTTCCTCATGCATTTCCAACTACTGATTCACTATGAAACTGACACCTATTTGCTCACATCGCTTAAGCAAGATACTGCAACACACATCTCTGATCACATCCATGAATGGAGATGTAGACATTTCCTAATCAAATTCAAGATTTTTGATCATTTGCTCCCTGAATGGTTCACTAAGTCATTAGTGGCCCCGATTGCTTGTAATATAGCTATGGGTGGGTGTGTTACCGAAGCACAAGCCATTTCTCATGCCCAGTACTTAGATCTAGTTTACTCTCATTCTAGCACTTTGTATGAGTTATTACCGGATGCTTCGCGGCCATAATTCAATCCCACGACATCGAAGTCACAAGCTACACCCCCTGTTGATGGAGTCATTGGTTTAGTGTCCCAAAACCCTGTTAAATATTCTTCCAAATAGAATTCGGTCTCAAACATTGTTTCCAATATTTCTTCTCAAAATCCACCTAGCCCTGGTAAAACTTTAGAGGTCCACGTTGTGTAAATTACTGCAACAGAAAAATCCTCGAAAGGTAAGGAGAAAGTAAAAGGCAAGGGTAAAGCCAATGCCCCAAAACGGGGTCCTCCTAAATTGTTTGTTCGTGAGTCTTCAGAATGGAAACCTAAGTATCACTACCTCACTTGCCAGGAGGATCACTACACCAAGGATTTTCCTCGATGATTTGAAGTTATTATTTTTCTCAAAGGGACCCAAGCTATCCTAAAAGAGCCATTTTAGTCTCAGTAGACCCAAATGGTAGACCAACCTCAATCCTTTGCTTCCTTAGGATCTCAAGTGTTCATGATGAGCATGCCTATTAATGTGGCTACTAGATCAAAAGATAACTGAACTCCTGCTCTGATAGCCAGGAAAGAGAAAGAAGCCACCCTTTCTTCTTCTGCTATGAGTTCTGGCCCTCTTCATATCGGTTTCCCTAGCCCTGATTCTGCTATTTGGCCACCCTGTTAAGGTGTGCTAAGGAAATCCTCATACAATCCCAACGCTCGAGCCGCTCAGCACTATAATCTTGTTGAGGACTTGGATCAGGTGCCGTCAAGTATGTCAGCTCTCGAGGTGCTCCAAAGCTTCACATCACAGTAGAAATATTTGTTTTCAACTATCGAGGGTATTGTCCCACGAATTCCAATTTGATATGTTTTGATCTAGAGAACCATGTTCCATGCCTACCTCA
The DNA here is from genome assembly GCA_000404065.3 of Pinus taeda. Taxonomy (NCBI): domain Eukaryota; kingdom Viridiplantae; phylum Streptophyta; class Pinopsida; order Pinales; family Pinaceae; genus Pinus; species Pinus taeda. The sequence continues at coordinate 6,445 of APFE030326079.1, read as the reverse complement.
TCAGATTTCCTTTCTCATTTAGGTAATCGTCAATGAGAAGACCATCCACAGGACTCTCATTGATGAAGGTGCTTTCACTCGCATCATGTCAATTGCATTCTGGAAGGCCATTAGTTCTCCAGCTTTGAATGAATCCCTGAACACTTTGGAAGCTTTCGATCAACGCGATTTGTGACCCTTTGATGTCTTACCTAATCTTTCCATTACTTTAGAGGTAAAGACAATACAAGACGAGGTAGTTATTGTTGATGCCAATATCAATTATAATCTTCTACTTTGCCGGAGCTAGACCCATGCTATGCATGTTGTAGCCTCCTCCCTATTCTGCGTGATTTCCTTTCCCCACCAAAGGAATATTGTCACTGTTGACCATCTGTCCTTCTTTGCCTCTTGATCCTCAAATGGCAATGTTTTGTACGTCAAGCACAATGGCTCTCCCTATGAGAGTGTGGTGGTAGGTCTTTTTAAATATTCTTCCTTAATGGGAATTTTTTCGCTCACACCTCCTCATGTTGCCTTTGTCAACATGGTCTCAATCAAATCTGACCCTTGTGTCATACCTTCACCAGCTTGTGTTGATACCTGGGGCAAGGTTATGCCACTTAGTACTGACGAAATTAATTATGTGGAAATTGTTTTGGCCTCATGTTCTATATCCTCTGATTCTTCTGTTTTGAAGGCCTCTCTTGATATGTATTCTCAATCCCCATGGCTTAGCACTTTGGAATCTCTTGCTCCCTTAGATGAGACATTTACTAATGAAGGTATCATGGAAGTAATTTCTCTTGAGGAACCACCTTGACCGATACTCATCATCATTCCTCGTTCCTGCCTCACCTGGTGGTCATGTCCACCAGTCTCGAAGAGTTATCTTCTCATATATCTATTGACATGTCAATTTTGCCTGCGATTTTAAGCTCTTTCAATAGAGGGAACCTTTATCCCTTCATGGATTTAGGATTGTTCTCCCTCCTCGAGTCTTTCCCCATTTCCCATTATTGCAATGGGGTTGTCATCCGATTTGTAACCCTCCCTCGCCTAGGGGTCATGGGGGAAATGCCTTATATGAGTTCTACTCTGTTAGTTTGCCAAGTCAACGCTTACTTGTTATGACAATGGTAAAACTCAAGTGTTCATCTATGTTGATCAATTACCAAAGTCCCAGCATGGACTCTCTCAAGAAGTACTATACTTAGGTCATCTTGCATGGTTACTTGTGTACATTAGTGTGCCATTCATTTTTGTGTAGTGTGGTTTGGTGTGTGAGTTTTCAAACAACTTTCCTGTTTACTATGTTTTCCTTGCTTTGAAGATGTTTGTGACTCTCCACATCAGTTTTGTTGATGGTGCTTGTCGTAGTACCCAGAACCTATCCTCCATAGCATGGGCTATTTATGACCCTCATGGTGATTTGATTGATCTTCAAGGTATTTTTTTAGGTTGCACAACTATCAAGTTTTCTAAATACAGTGCGGTCATCGAACTATTGTCAGAAGCCATTTCTCTTGACATTCGAGAGTTAGTTGTCAACCTAGATTCAGAGCTTGTCATCCTTCAACTCAACGGGAAATATTTCGTCAGAAACCCTCAAATAATGAGAATGTATCTCCGCGTTCGTCTACTGGAAAGTCATTTTGGTTACATTACATATCATCATATTTCGAGAAGCATGAATACATTGACATATGCATTAGCTAATTATGTGTTAGATTGACATTTGTGAAACACGTGAAAAGATAAAACAAATCATTTGTACCATAGTAAGCAAGAAAATATAGCATATACATATATATATGGTGATAATGTTTGATACATTAAAACCCAAAAAAAATAATATGCGTGTCTAAAATAACATCGGCGGCTCATAGGCCTCATACATATGTGGCATGTAGGCCTCAAAAATGTAAATGTTGGACCTAGTAACTAATTAGTGTGGTGATCATGGTAGCATGACATGGCTCGTTCAACACGAGACAACAATCAGTGAATCTGATATGATACTCCCACTGTGTGTCTCTGGTACTGGCAAGGAATGTCTCGCATCCAAGCATACTCTGGGATACCATGAGTCAACCCCTCAAGGTTCCTCACAATCTCCTCCTCATTTTCACTCCCCTCCTGATAAGGAGCGATAACATCAAATTGGGAGGCGACTTGCCTAGCTGTTGGGGATGTCACAGTAGGATGCTCTGGTCCAAAATCTGAATTAACAAAGTGAAATTTTATAAACACATATATATAAAAAACAATTAAAAAGTCACAAAATTAAAAAATTTGATTTTTTTCCTTCATCGTCAAAATCCTCCCCATCTGGTAGCGGCATGTCTGGACCTCCACAGAAGTTAGTGCCATTGTATGGACAATCCTCCACGACAATCTTTTGTCGTGGTAGCCATGAAAATAAGGTAGGCTTGTATGACATGTGTTGGCCATCAGTGATCTTGGGTGTCAAATGACTCTAGAGGGCCATCCGTGGGTCACGTGGCACTGGAGGATCTACTTCAGTCAATTGGTACTGGAATAGTGGAAACCGTTCCAAGAAAAAGTTCACTAGTACGGATTCGAAGCAAAATTGTTTCAGATTCCCTCCCTTATATTTGGCCAATTGGCGTTTTATGTTGATCTTCATGGCTTCCACCCAATTGAAGATCGTCAGTGCTGTGAATTCGATGCCATATAGGAATTTTGACTTGTTAGTCTCATGCATTGCCTGGGACCCCACCACTCTATTGATGGTCAGCAGTAGCACTCTCAGTGTTAGATTTCAAACGATGGCAATATCAATCTTGATACTCTTGGATTTGAGGGCTTCAGGGCAATGTTTGGAAAGGAACATGGATATGCTTGCCCAAATTGGTCGTGGCTCATATAAGTTGACTAGTTCCCCTCTCTGGGACAGTCCTGTGATGAGATATACATCTGAAGTTTCTAACTCTAGCTCTTGGTCACTAATGATGATTATTTCCCGATTTATGTCCCAGAGACTAATAAGGTACTGAAGAGACTAAGGTTAGGCTGACATCCTTGGTGTGAGAAAGAATTTAAGGAGCCCACAATGCCTTAAAGAGTTCAGGCAATTTGGATCATTCAGTGCCTCATTGTCCGCATCCTTGTGCTAACATTCTTTCCAGCCTACCATTTTCAACAATTCTTTCTTGCAAAGACCATGGATTTAAGTCAATAATCATTTTTGACCCATAATTTTCAAATTCCAACGGTGGTTTTGAGGGGAAATTAGTTTTTTCCCTATTCACGGCCCCAACACGCTTGTTTTAAAAATAATTGTGCTGACGTTCCGATAGGTCATTTTAATTACCCTCAGCCGACACAATTCTGTACCCGGAAGTCTTGTCGACCAAGGGTGAATTTTTTTTGACAAATCCTCCCTTAAAAATCTTAAAAATGGTTAAAAATAGGAATACATGGTATGCAAGTGAAGCTTAGGGCTTTGGATCTTACCTGTAACTAGCGGATCGACGAATGACCTCTCGGATCACCCATAATTTGTTGTATAACAATTAAGGAAAAAGTGAGTAAAAAGTCTTTCACATCAAGGTAAAATACTAAATGGTAAAAAATATTTACTTTTCCTCCCTTTTATTCAATTTTTCATTAAGTATTAGGTTTTGTAAATATTTTGACCTATTTTTCCTCAAGAATTGGATAATGCACTTTACCTTTTTTGCACAGTGGAAAGAATTTCATCCCTCACTCTAGTTCGGCCTTCACGCTTTCGGGGGCATCTGTTCTATAGCATTTTGTCATTGTCCCTGTACTCTCAATTCCTTGATCCTAGAGGACCTCTATAGTGAACCCTACATGCTTTCCCTTCATGAATAAACTCGCATTGTGTCCCTCTTCATGAGTAGAACAATTCCCTTTTGCACCATTTCACCCAAATATTCTATTTTTCTCAGTTTACATTGCCGGTACTAATGACCCTTGTCCTTCTTGCGCTTATATGAATGAATTAACATTGTCCCTAGCATATACCAGAGTGGCTGAGCTTTGTTCCAGTTGTGCTGGTCCTCTTATGGAAAGTTTTTTAAATAAGGAGCCGAGGCTTCCAGCTCTAGAAGCTTCGTAACAGATGTCTGGTAAATGGTTTAGCCAGATGGGGTCAAGGATTTCAATTTGGGCTCCTTTCCACTATAAGGATGGAACTACCTCAAAAGATAAGACCTTATCCCATGAGAAGAGGAACCATCTCCCATCCATTCATGCTATATAAACGTCCCTTTTCCTAAGCACAAGCTAGTGTTGTAGTGTTAATATTGGTGTGCTGGTGCTAATTAAGTTTGGAGTAAACAACAAGCTATTCATAGTTGTATCTCTCTAGTTGTGTGAGGGAGAAGTGTGAATTTGGTTTAGTGTGAAGCCTAAATGGAAGAGCCTCAAAACTATCATTGTTGAAGCCATCATGGAATGCTAATGGAAGTGTGTGGGAACCTGGTTTTATCGAAGGAGAACGATGACATCAAGACAATGGTTGTAATCTCTTCTTGATTCAATATATATGCAACTATCAATTGATTTCCTACATGATGTGTAATCTTACATGTTCATGGCTTAATGTTTCCTAACTTGTTAAATAGGTTGAATTATAATTTTTCTATTATCATGATTGTTTTCTGTTGTTGTTTACTTGTTTCGGGTGTTTGAAGACGGAAACGAGAGATAGGTGGAGCAAGAAAGCAAGGTAATCACCAAACGAGATAAGCATACTAAGAGGTATCCCTCTTAATTGTTTCTAACCTAAGGAAATCTTCCATAGAATGTATCGGTTGTGGCTAGACCCATTATCGGGCTAGAGGAATCATTTGTGTCCGCACTCATAATTTTACTTCACCACACCTAGTCAATGGTATGCACTAACACTCCCTTCTAGGTCTAAAGGAGCGTTAAACGCCCTTCACGACCTGCAGGTCTACGTTAGCATGACCTGTTAGCCCTAAGGAGGGGTGTTAGGTAGCATGGGAACACTTTCAAACCCTAACATATAATTTATTTGTCATTTCTCCATCATTTTGACTAATTTTTGGGTGATTTTGTGTAGTTTTGGGGCCACCATCATGAGCCTATGGAGAGAAAGAGATCATGACAGTGAGGAACTACATATGCTAAATGATCCAACATGCATACTTTCTTTGTGAAGATGTGGCTTGATGAAGTATGCAAGGCTTGACCTGATGAAGGGTCAGGAAGAACTTCTGAGTTAGATAATCCAACGGTGGGATAAACACCAAGGGGTGTTCCGGATCGAGGATCAAGAGTTGTTGATCAACAGAGATGATATATACTTTCTGACAGGTTTTTCGTGTAGCGGTGCACCAGTGAACTTGATCGAAGATAGGACAAATCCACGAACCATGCTCGAGTTGGTCTAAACTCACTGCAGACCTGGCAGTGGTTTAGTGAGCATCATGGTCCCCATTGAGAAGATCAGGATAAGGCCCATGAGGGCCATTTTGTGGATGATCATGTGCTTGGTGGGGTCCAAGATTCCTCATGTAGCGATGAAGGCTCAACTATTACTTTCTATTGACTACTTACAACCTCAAATATACAACTAGTATGAGGCAGTTCTTCGCCAGCTAAAGGAAGAGTTGACAGCCTGTAAGACTCGTACCCAAATGAAATTTGTGTATGGTACTCTCATTGTGTCCTTATTTCTTGAGAGAGTTCCCGTGATAAGGCCACAAATGAGCTTGGGTCAGGCTAATCCTAGAGAACCAAGGCAACAGTGATGGGCTTAGTCAGATCCTCCTACTGGAGGGGGGTTTAAGCCAACATTTATTTGAATATGACTTATTTGAGTGGCTTAATGGCCAAATTATGATGATTGATGACTATGCTTATGAAGGCATGGACTTTATAGGAGATCGAGATTTGATGCTACAACCTGGTAGTAATTAGGGGCGTCAAGGTAAGAAGATTTCTTAGAGTACTTAAAGTATTTTTGAACTTTTTAATGTTTATGTAATGTTTTTGATTTTATAGATGAGCAAGTGCTAATATGAAGCGCTTGATTGACGAATATGTGGCACGAGTGCGACTTGTGGGTATGCCTCGCTAAGCAAGGCGGGGGGACCAACTACCTGGAGCTGGTGCGGGTGTGGCGGCTTCCTAAGATGGAGATGATGCGAAGAGTCTATGAAAGGTTTTAAGGAAATTCAAAGGCCTGAGCATGGGTGTTCCATCTCTTCACATGAGGGAGATCCCTTCCCATATGCAGTGACACACCGTCCATTTGCTTGAGTGATTTCTAGTTCCTCTTAGGAGTTTAGCTAGAGTCTTTTTTAGATTTAATGAGTGGTAGACTCTTAGCAATAGCATAGGTTAGCCAACAGGTGTTATAAAAAGCCTTAATATAGCTATTTTGCACTTAAAACATCCACGTTTTGGGAATTTTCTGATGTGAAACACTGGATTTGATATATATATA
>APFE030326066.1:0-22100 GCA_000404065.3 Pinus taeda | reverse complement strand
TATAGATTTCCATTGGCCACAATGTTCAACCCAAGAGACTAGTGCATAAGTACTTTCAGATGAACAAGTGAGTATGCCTTGTGAAATGTTCAATTGCAGACTGTATCAAGGTTCTTCTACCGAAAGGTAAATAAAAAGTGAGCCTTTAAAAGAAGAGTAATAATAGTAATCTAGTAAAGGCACATGAGCATATACATATGGATGAATCATTAGACAGATAGCGAAATAGTTCACATAGAAGACATCAAGCCTTCAAGAAGGATTGTAGCAGATTCAAGGGCTACCAAGGTCAAGATCTTCAAAACCCTAGATTGAAGAAATCTACACCAAGAAGAATCTTTCAACCATCTTCAAGAAAGAAGGAAGACTAAAACATTCAAGAAGGATCGTGAATCGAGCTCTCTCTCATCAATCACTCAAGAAGCAAATCCTCTATCAACATCAAGATTAAGGAGGAAGCAAGCATCAATTTCTGAAGTAATTCTATGACTATATCTGATAATAACAAAATGTCTTTTTGCAAGGAAAGTAATAAATTGGTTGGGGCTGCAAATTAACTTGCATGGAAGAAAAGGACAGACTTAAATCTTATTGAAAATGAGGTCATGGATCACATCAAGGGTCAATAACCCAACCTCCAAAGGAAGATACTCAAACACATGCTAGATTCATGAAGGGAGAAGTGAGAGCCCAAGGGATTCTCATAGAATCTATAAATGACTCTCTAATCCCATATGTATCAAAGTTGGAGACTGCAGAAGCTATATATGACAAATTGGTAGAGTGTTTTTCTGTAAGTACTGCAGGAAAAGTAATCTCATTAAGGCAAGAACTCTACAAACTAAAGATGTCCAAGGAAGATGGAATAGCCTCATACTTCATAAGGATATCAGAAATTCGAGATCAACTACAAGAGCTAGGAGAAGTGATTTTTGATAGAGAGATGACCATAGTGGTACTGAATGCACTACCGGAAGATTGGGGTAACTTCACTTCAAGTTTATATGGGAAGAAAGGGACTACTCCATTTCAAGATCTATGGTCACTCTGTAAGGTTGAAGAAACTAGACTGAAGGCAAAGGTTTATGTTGGACCAAATGAGGAGAATCAAGCATATGCTGCTATGGCAAGAAGAAAAGGGAAATTTGGAAAGTTTGGTCCTCAAAATAACAGGAAGAACATGGCTAAGGTAAGATGTTATGGATGTCAGGAACTTGGGCACTATAGAAGAGATTGTCCTAAACATAATAAGGACAAGAGAGATAGGGAAGAAGCCCATATTACTGAGTAAGTGAAAGAACCTGAGACACAAAAGCTTAAGAAGGAAGAAGTAAAAGATCTCTACTATGACTAAGATGATCTTCTTCACTAGAAAGTACTTTTCACTTGTAATTTATAGATAGGAAGAAGTGTAAATAAGATAGGATGCATTAGATTAGAAAATAACATCATGATAGAAGTATTAGAAGTAAGATCTCTTGACATGGGAAGCAGAAAGAATCATTGGAATAAAATTCTATTGATTACAAAGAATAAGAGCTCCTGGAAACCTCATTGAAGTCTCAAATGATAATTATAGAAAGAAGTAGAGGTCATCATCGACCGGGATCATCATACAATAGTCAATAAGGCAACATCTGCTGGGTGAGGATATGAAAGATCCTCATGTTTCTCTGATGGAATCCTTATCAAAGGATTCACCTATCTAGAAAGGAAGCAAATGTTTCATTAAGAATTCCAACTTGTGGGATTCAAGGGATAATGGTATGATAACATAACAATGAAGTAGGTCTAAAACCCTTTTGTTCAAATGAAGCTGCTATACGAAGTCTGGATGACCCAAAAGAAGGACGAGGTATGTATGCTCACATAGGTTATTATGAAAGTCATGTCATATGTTACAGGTAATATGGATCAATATTTCCATCCTGGGAAACATGATCAAAGAAAATGAGGGTCTCCTCCTCTGGAAGTTGCAGAGAGGAATAGATCACACTAGATGAAATCAACATAATATGTTCCCATATGAAGCATGAAGGAGCTAACTACATTTGAGGATCTTTGATGGGAAGCTCCTGGGAATGAAGTGTGTGAGGAAAAAGGAGGAATAGATCATGAGATATGCAACAATGGCAAAAGGCATTCAACATTTGAGACCAAGAAGATTTGACTAGAATATCTCTCGAAAAGATATGAAGACTTTGATGGAAGTCGGAAAAAGATAGAGACCCTTGACAATGGATATTTTTGGGAGATGTGTCAACATGTATGCAGGACGCTGATAGCTATAGGAAGATGTCATGATAAGAGACCATCACAAAGGTAATTTTGAAGAAAGCAGCATGACATTAAGCAAAGCCAGATGGAAAAACTGATGAATCACTTTCTGATGAAAGAAATGATGACATGACTGACTCATGAACAAAAGTGGTGGATTGTCTGTGCACTATGAAAAAGTCCAAAAAGATGACGACTCCATGACGAATAATAAATTCATGACATAAAAGGGAGGAGCTCTTCATGCAACTCGTTGTTCCATGATCTCCACATGAGGAGCTACTGTAGGTCCCTAGTTAAGAGGGAGCCTGAAAAGAAGTTTCTTACCTGGAAGAAAATTGGAAATTCCTAGGCTAAGAGGGAGCTTAGGTACATTCCTTTTGTATGAATGAGTACATTCCGTTATTGGAATATGTCCTCCCTATTTGAGAGGGAGAGATAGACACATCATTATGGTCTTCACCTGGGAAGACAGAATGGAGGAATGGGTAATTATTTGGCATCTGATGCTCTTTGAGGATGAAATAGGGCATTCAATAGAAGAGTATTCATAGAGGACCGATATTCTTTGAGGACTGGGGAGTCCAAGATAAGAATAATCCTCATGGAACACACCCTGAGTACCCGGGTAGGGGATGCTTCAAGAAAGACAATGATGAGAGTGTCTATAAATCATTGGTCTCGCCAGCATTGAGCTCAGATCTTGTGAAGAGATGGCACTGTTAGTCAGGCCCTTGCTATGTGACAATGTTGGTTGATATGATGCTATACAAATGAGTTACCAATCTGAATTTTTTTCTTATGAGAAGTTCTTTAGATTGAGAATGTCCAAGTACCATTATGAATACCTCCCTAGTTAAGAGGGGGTGTTTAAAAGTGTAACTAGGTTCGGTCTTCATAATGACATGTAATTATGATTTTATGTAATGAGATGTAAATAAGAAAAATAAAATTATTGTATTGCTTGCTTCATGGGTTTCATGAGCAAGAGATTTTGTTTTTGAGTCAAGACTCCCATTGAGAGTCTTGAGGAATTATTTTTCATCTAGTCATAAAATGATAGAGTCATTGTCATGTAATGAAGTCATGTTACACATTCTAAAAGGTCAAACTTGTATATGTAAAGTATCCTCCAAGACCTTGTCACTTATATTCTTCAAGTTGTCCTACAACGATGGAAAAAATTGCTAGAAGAAGTTGGCCTACCTACTTGAGATCATGTCATCCTAAGGGGGGTGAGATGAGGTTTATAAGTAGCCACACTCGACCTCACTTAGATAAAAACAATTCGACAAGCATTCGATCAAGAAGAAGTAAAAAGAAGAGCCTAGCAATAGAAGTGCGAAGAAGATATAGCGAAGTAAGGTTTCTTCTAGGGATAGCGAAGAAAGGATTCTTCTAGGTATAGCGAAGGAGAGATTTTTCTAGGTATAGTGAAGGAATGTTTCTTTTGGGGTCATCGAAGAAAGTATTCTTCTGGGGTACTCGTTTTAGGTATAAAAGAAGGACCAAAGGCATCAAGAGAATATCGTAGGAGAACTTATTGCTGCATAGAAGGAGGCCGAAGAGAAGCAGTATAGAAACTAGGGTTTATGATCTAGAGATCGAGATTCTCAAGAGATAGTCGAGAAGAGCAGTGTGAAGTCGAGAGATCGAGATTCTCTAGAGGAAGTCGAGAATAATAAGTGTGAAGGATAGAGATCGAGTTTCTCTGGAAGCTGAGGAGAGCTGTTCGAGATTTAGAAGGAAGTCGAGGCAAAGCATCAAGGTTAGTGAAAAGGTTCTTGGGAGGATACTAGAGTCAAGGGTCTTTTTCATGGTCTTGGTACTCATCAATTGAAGATCTAGAAGAAGAATTTTGATCGGGTTCTCCTTGCAAGAGGTGAGAGGTTTTGGCCTTGGTTGACAAGCCTGCATACTGTGTCACTTGTCTCTTATTGTGCATATTGGTAATTGTCTTGATGAAAAGAACACAATAATAACATAACGAAGAAAAGACTATAAGCTAAGAAATAAAAGTATATCACAAGCAATTATCAAGCGGAGAAATCATTTTACTCTTCATGCCCTAGATGTATCAACAGAATACACATCCCACCCATAACCAAGTTTTCCTCCTCATCTCTACTAGTTTCTACATAGATGGCCCAATCTACAGTTTCACAACTCCACTTTACTTAACCATTAAGTTGCTAGAAATGGCTGGCTAACCTCCCCGAAATGTCGTTCGACATTTTGGATTCGGAAACCTGTATGAAACGCATAAAAAAGGCATAAAAAATTATTGGCGACGTTTCAGAATTTCGGAAACAGAAGGTTGGAATCTGAAAATGTTTTTAGGGCGTTTTCGTAAAAAGACACCCATTTTTGATTATTTGTAATACGTTTTAGATTTGACCAAAACGAATTTGGCCAAAAAAAGAATGTGTTGGAAAGGGGATCCACTGTTCATAAAAATGTTTCACGATGAATGGTCGTTGGGAACATATTTCACGATTTTCATTGTGTTTTAACTTTTTTTATGAGTTGGTTTTCAACCTTTACCTATGCCGTTTGCGACGTTTGTCATTTGGAATTTTGGAGCCATCATTTTCATTTTCCTTTGACCATGGAGCGACCGTTTGCATTTTCCTTCGACTGTGGAGCGACCATTTGCCTTTGCAGTGAGCGACTGTGTGAGGTAAGTTAGTGTGTAACGGCCATTTTCGTTTGCTGTGAGCGACTGTGTTGAGTGACCATTTGTCTTTGCCGCGAGTGACCATTTGCCTTTGTTTTGAGATGTGAGCACTGTGAGCGAGTATGGAGCGGAGCAGACTGTGAGCAAGTGTGGAGAGGAGCATACTGTGAGCGAGTGTGCACTGTGGAGGTGGAGCCCTCAACCCTCAACTCGCAAGCGAGTAGTCACTAGTGTGCAACTGCACTGTGGACTTTGGAGTTTGGAGCCCTTAGCCCGCCAATCGATTGTGTCACTCAGTGACTGTGGGAGTTCGAGCCATAATGGAAGCGTTAAGGCTCATTTTGATTTAAGGCAGTGCGTAATAATCATAATGTCATTTCCTTTAAATCAGTGCAAGTAAAGTTTTTGAAACATTTTCCTAAAATTCATGGAAAATGGCTAAGTGAGAGCCATTGTAATAAAAGCCAAATTCTTTAACTAGCTTTCGCTACCTTAAGCACAAAGAAATGAAAGTAATTACCACTATTTACGTAAGCTTACTATAGGGAACGTGAATCAATCCCTACATAGAATGAGAAAATGCACCAGGAGTAATCGTGGTAACCTCCACTACATAATTAAGCACAAACACATACCTGTAGACATCTCAAGCAAATATTTGATTTGCAACAAAGACACCTATCTGTTGGACGAAACATAAAGACAGTTTACGATATTGCCAAGTACCTCTGCCTCTGGTGATAATTATCCGTCCCATTTTCAGTTTTGTTCAATCCTCGTGAATTACAATGTAGAGTTGTTAACAGGGCTAATATGTGATCAAATGTATATGTAAATAGTAGGATGGCCTAGTTCTCGTAGGCCTATGTGAGCAACAGTCGTGAAATTGAGAATGTGTGTGTATCACTGTGCGACAGTGCATACACTGTATACATATAAAGCCATTATAAGTTACAGGCTTTCATTTTGTTATGCCTTTGAGGTTTTGTGTTTGAGCAATAAGTTATAACCAATACTAGTGACCTATAAAATATTACAATTGGAAACTCGTATGTGAGAACAAAAGAAAAAGTAAATGCTTGACATATTCAAATTTCAACTGTCAATGAATAGAGTTCAGATTAATTGTTTCTTCTTCAACAGATAGAGTTCAAAATCCATATTAGTTTAGGTAATGTTGGTCCCTAATGTTTTCAATGAAGCTGAAGGAAATAATGCAACAAAACTACTTTTTTGAGTTCTCAATGGCATCAAAATTACTAATAACCAGTAACATAACCAGTGTTATAGTAACAAAACTTGTCTAACAGTGAACACTACTCATGTGGCTCAAATATTTAATTTATAAAACAAAGTTTTGATTTAACAATTAATATATTATAATATATGTCAATTTTATTTTTCAGTTTCATTTACATCATCATCATCAATCATGGCAACTTCAAGTTCAACCATTTGTGAGGCAGAGGAAGTGGAACATGAAATTGAATCTGCCCCTAAAGTCGATCCAAAGTCACCACTTTGGAAATATGTAACTACTGTTGGGAAGATCCAAGGAGGGGGATCGCTGGCATGAGTTTGCAGTGAGTGTAAAAATGAGTATAATGGATCATACACATAGGTTAAAGCACATTTACTTGGGTTAAAAGGCAATGGGGTTCGAATATGCAGTGGCCCACCTAAAGAGAATGGGAGAGATGGAAATGGTTTAAGCAAGGAAAAACTTGCAAAATATCAGAAAGAACAAGACGAGGCAGATGTTAAAGAAAATGAGGCAAATCCTGCTTCTCAATCAAAACTATCAACAAGGTTGGGAGCATCTTCATCAAAGTCTCCACTTCATTCTCATGGAATTGTTGGTTTAAAGCAGTTTAATTTGGACCGCTTGAAAGGAGTTCTAATAATGATGCTCGAGAGACGACAATTGCAGCTATAGGTCAATGTATTTATGAAAATGGCCTTCCTTTTAACTTTGTGTGATCTCCTTGCTGGGTAAAGATGATAAAAGCAGTGAATGAAGCCCCAAAAGGGTTCAAGAGCCCTAGATATTATAAGGTATGCACCATAATGTTGAGTGCTGAAAAGTTAGATTTGGAGGCTAAATTAAGCCCCATTCGTAATTCATGGCGCATTTCGAGGGTGTCCATCATTTTTGATGGATAGAAAGATCAAAGGAATAGGCCTTTGATCAATGTGAATGCTCAGAGCCCAAAGGGGCCAATGTTTTTGAAGGCAGTGGATTGTACGTGGCAAATGAAAGATTCTCAATTCATTGTTGACATCTTGATTGAAGCAATTGAACTGGTGGGGCCAAAAAATGTTGTCTAGGTAATAACTCACAATGCAATGGTGTGTAGAGCAAGAAGCCTAATTATTGAAGGCAAATCTAAACACATCTTTTGGACTCCTTGTGCTGTACCTTCATTGAACCTCATGTTGAGCAAGATGGGGAAGAAAATTGAGTGGATTCGAGTTATTTTTGAGGAGGCAAAAGGAATTCGAACATTCATCACAAACCAGCACATGTCCCAAGGCATCTATATGGAATTTGCGAAGTTGGAGCTCCTTAAGGTACCTAAACTTTAAAGTTTATTTCATAAATTCTAATTTCTATGACTCTAAATTCAAATATGTAAATTGGATTCTCAATGTCATGATTCGTGAATCATTATAGTTATTTAATCAAATTATGATTTTTAATTTATTGAAACATTGACAATTTGACACCTGCAGGTTGCCGAGATTCAATTTTCTTCTCACATCATAGTCTTAACAAGGCTTATGCAGGTGCAAGATGAATTACAATCAATAGTATGCATTTCTCTTTGGAATAAATGGAGGCAATCCCAATCTGATAGAGCACAAGTAGTGAAAAAACTGGTTGTTGATGATAAATGGTGGGATAAGGTGGAGTAACTCTTGGCATTTACTAAGCCAATTGTGGATTTGCTGTGTTTGACAAAAATGTATCTAATTTAGGAGAGGTGTATGAGGACAATGATTATATGATAGAAAAGATAAGAGTGGCTATAAATGCCATAGAGAATGATCCAGATGAATTCTTTTATAGAGAAGTAAAAGATATATTGACCAAAAGTTGGAGCAAGATGACCACCCCATTGCACCTTTTGGCCTATGCAGTGAATCCAAAATATTATGCTGTAGAGTTGCTAAGTGATCCAGAAAGAACCTTACCAAGCAAAGATCCAGAAGTCTCACAAGGATTTAAAAAGGTTTTTAGAAAGCTTTTTGTAGATCTTGAAATTGGGCTTCAGATCCGTGCAGAGTTTTTGCTCATTTTTTGGGATCAGAGGGTTGAGGTTCTGATATTGATTGTATGCGGGACAAGAGGGCAATGATTCCAATTGAATGGTGGAACTACTATGGTGGGGAACTTCCACATATCGAAAAATTGGCCATGAGGATCTTTTAACATGTTGCTAGTTCCTCTTTAGTAGAAAAGAACTGAAGTACAGATGGCTTCATCCATTCGATGAAGTGAAACAGATTGAGCTCTAAGAAGGCCGAGGAATTAGTGCATGTTCATTCAAACCTTCGCCTTCACTAATACAAATTTAGGGCTGCAAAATTATAGGATGTGGAACCAGAGTTTCTTGACTTGGATATGACATTGAATGTCAGGTCTCATATGACTGTTTGATGCGTAGTGACCAACATGTGGATTTTCAAGTGGACATGGCAGCGATATTCCCACTTCTGGAGAGGATGTGGAACTTCCTAGCGACGGGGATGAAGACATATTTGATGATATGTAAATGTAATTTATGATGGTGTTTTAACTTCTAAACTTTTGAACAACCATATGAATTATGAATAAGATTAGTAGATTGTCGGTCATAGTTCATTTTGTATTTTGTACTATGTAGTATGCATTATTAATTTTGGTGATGATGTTGTAACTTGTCATGTTGATGATTGAAATTTGAAACAAAACCCTAATGATATGTTGAATCATGAATGTTATAATAATCATTAATGATGATGGCAATGTTTATGCTGAATTAATGATGATGATAGATGATAATTGATTATGTATTTTTAGATGTAATCTAGATTCGAAAAGATGAATGGTAATATAAAATTCTTATTTTGTTATATATGTGTGTGTGGGGTTTCCTGCCGTATCGTATCCATATTTTTTGAAAATTTGTCTTATCCTTATCCGTTCCCATATCCGTTTCGGTGCGACTTAGGTTAACTAACTTGTGGAGACCAACGTGACCTATGGGAATAATATTATACAACCTACCTGTGGTCATTGAACATACCTTAAAGCATAAACATCAATATTGAACTCAACTTTCAATGCAAAATATACAAATTCTTCTTAAAGGAAAAAGCGTTAAGATTTAAGTGCACCAGCAGCTGTGTATAGACTATCTAGTATCAAGTAACAATCTTTCAACTGCATGACAAATTAATACAATATAGTTTGAAACTGGGTGATGAAATTAATATAGGAATCTCAAGCCGAATCACTTAAATGTAGATTACACTTAAGAACCCAGAAAATAATTTTGGATGCTGTCAGCTGTGACAACAAAGCTAGTGGTGGATATAGAGAATCGGATCAGTTGTTAGAGCATCAAAAGTCTTCCAAACCAACTGTTCTTAATTCTCCCATTAAACTTGCAGCAGACAGATTGGTCTCCACCTGCCTTTAGTTTGCCTAAAGTATGTACTGTTTTGTATTGGGATTTTCAAAGTTATTTAAGATATTATGTAAGAAATTTTTTTGACTGTTTGTGGCTGGCCCTTCCCATTACACAGAACAAGAAGTAGAAAACATAAGCAGTAATTGCAGAGTCAAGAAAGGATCCTGCCCAAGGATTCAATTCAGGCATCCAATAACTGAACATGGGACCTCATTCTTTGTTTACACTTTTCAGCGAGAATACTTCATGGGAAGGATGATAAATTTAAAGGTAATTAGGTGTGTGGACCAAAGAAACTGAGCTTTGTTTGATAGGGTTCAGTCTCAATGTAAATGAAGTCATACGCTTCCTGCATTAATTATATTTTGAATACAATAGTTTTAATAAACTTTATAAATTTGAATTCTCTTCTGGAATGATATATTATGACGCAAAGAGGTTTTCATAGACAATTGAGTGAGTTAAACCCTTGCTTAAGCCTGACTTCCAAATTAATTTTCTTGGTATATTTAAAGTCATTGTCACGAAAAGTGCATCCCCACAAGAAGAAATTCGACTGAATAGTGGACATCTTCAAATCATGTCAAATAAAAGAACGAACAAAGGCTTCAGATTCAAAGTCCAATTTTCTGAATGTACTCAGCATTATTATTAATCAATGGTTTGAAAGGTCAGCTGCCTTGACTGTAGCCAAACAAAGGCTTCAGATTCAGAGTCCAATTTTCTGAATGTACTCAGCTTTATTATTAATCAATGGTTTGAAATGTCAGCTGCTTTGACTGTAGCCAAACGAAGGATTCAGATTCAGAGTCCAATTTTCTGAATGTACTCAGCTTTATTATTAATCAATGGTTTGAAAGGTCAGCTGCTTTTGACTGTAAGCCGTGAGAATGTTTTGGCTCCCTGATGTTGATATACTCATAAAATGCATTTTTACAAGATGCGAACATCTGATATTATGACTGAGAAGTGACTCTTTTCAACTCGCGTGTATTTTCATCGCTAGTAATATTAGGACTGAGAAGTGACTCTTTTCAGCTAGTAATATTAGGACTGAGAAGTGACTCTTTTCAACATTCTTTAATCCACTGAATGTTACATGTCTTCTGTCATCAGGGACATACGGTCTTTTGACTCCTTTCATAGGACGGGCTTCAACATTCTTTAATCCATTTCCAAAAGACTTGGACCCTCTTGAATCTTTGACAACTCGCTTAGCATCAAGGAAATTTGAGCATTCTTGAGTTTTCTGTGGTACCCTCGTTCCTACAAGCCACATGGTCTTTTCTGCGTGTTCACTTCTTCTTCTGGTTGCTCTTGGGATTGCATATACCCAGGACATGATGCAACAGAAGATTGCTCACTATTTTCGGCCACGGGACAGTAGTTTCCATCATTGATGACATCACTTGAATGCTACACGACACAGGAAAGAATACATTAGCCATTGTATTATGGAGGGACTGAAGGTCCTCCTAAGTTCACTATGAAACATAATAATACAAGTTCTGAGAGAGAATTTAGTAAAAGTAAGAAAAACTTTTTAATGGGTTAAAATTTTGGAATTAATCATCCATCTCTCCTACACTGCACTGCACAAGTAGTTGAAGTGAATTACATTCACCTTACAAGGCAAGGATTAATGCTTATACACAGGGCAGGGATGTGAAAGTATGAACCCATCTCCAACGTAGTAAGCATAATCAACCATACTTGTATGCTTGATGCCCATTGTGTACAGAGATGCAACTGAGTTTCAAATTTGTGAGAATGGACAATATCATTCTTATATTCTAACAGAATTTAACAGAAATCGACTGTAAAGAAAATGTATTACATAATTAAACTGGAAAAAATTATTGGAAACAAAAGCTCATTAATGGATAAATCAAAATCAATGCCAAGTTCATGCAATAAATCAATGCCGAGTTTGATTAAGCGCACAATATCCTCATCATTGAAGCCCTAGTTCAACTTGAAACAAGAATATATTTCAAAGTTCAATGCCGAGTTTGATTAAGCGCACAATATCCTCATTATTTTTTAAAGCCTTAGTTCAACTTGAAACAAGAATCTCTTGAAGCTTAAGGAGGACGTTAACCTATTTAACCCGGGAGGTACATAATAATCATGAAATCGTAGTTTGAACCCTAGTTTACAAAGAATTCTAATAATTCTGGATTACTCAAACACTTCTAATCATCCTCTTTCTATTGGAAACAATTAAAAGAGAACGGAAATATAAAAATCCATTAATTCTAATGAGAACAATCCATTAATTAACTGCAGAACTGGGCTATAAACAAATTATTGATTCTAATGAGAACTTTATATCGGATGAAGTTCATGACCGAAGAAATGATAATAGAAAAATTGAAAAAAATGAAAATATAATCGCAATAAAGGTGTCACATTTGAGTTCAACAGCGACCAACTTCCTTTGGACCATTGTAGAGGATGGCGTAGTTTGGAGAGAGGAAATTTGCTGTAGCAGCGGTTTTGAGGATTCAGAATTAAGAAACACTCGGCAGCATGAAACACTTTAATGACGGAGCCCCACCACCAGCAATGATCGTCGTAAACTTCAACAATATCGCCAACGGACACATCATCATCTGTCAAGCGTTGCCCGTTGTCCATGAGGAATTGAAATTCTTGTTGGTAGCGTATCTTGTAACGATGCGCTCGCCCAGGTGGCACATAGATGGCCACTATCACTCCCTGCAGCCAAGCACCCGAATACCTGGACTCGTTACTCCGCACCTGCACACTCATCCCCAACGTCAACTTGCTGCTCGACATCTTGAAATCACCACCAGTACGAGCAGCACCCTGCAATCCAACAACAACAAACGATATTCTTCGCTACCAATGACGATGTGCTCAGTTGAGAAGAAATGCGAAAAATATAATCGAGAGAAAAAAAGAGATTGGTGTATCCCTAGTTACATGCACTACGCCGAGGAGGGCAGCAGCGAGACTATACTAAGGGTGGTTTGGTGTCTGACTATGTACAGACATCATAATCACATTTCACTGCGTATATTGCCCGAAGAGAGAAGGAAAGCTTATATATTTATGTTTCCTAAATTCGTATTAATTAATAATAATAATGTAAATCGGAATTAATTAATAATAATAATAAGACATCTATTAAATTGGTAATCGGTAATTGGTGAGATTCCTTGTTTGTAGGATATCCATCAATTTGGTGGCCCATGAGATTCCTTTGTTTGTAGGATAGGGGTTAGTTTTTAAACTATTGGATTATTAAGGTCAGCAAAAGTGTGTAGGGTTTAAAAAATTATTTTACTAAGGTGTATATTCTATCTCTACTAATTTGAATATATGATTTTTTATAAAGAAATATAAGATGAAGTTACCAAAATAAAATTCCGGCATAATCTTTAAGCATGAAAAAAAAGCCAAATTGTTTTTGTAATTATAATGCTTAAATATGAGAGCTAAGCATGGGAAAGAAAACTTCAAATTGTTTTTGTAATTATAATGCTTAAATATGAGAGTTTTTTATTGTGATTATAATGCTAGCATAATCTCTAAGCATGGGAAAGAAAACGCCAAATTGTTTTTGTGATTATAATGCTTAAATATGAGAGCTAAGCATGGGAAAGAAAACTTCAAGTTGTTTTTGTGATTATAATGCTTAAATATGAGAGTTGTTTATTGTGATTATAATGCTAGCATAATCTCTAAGCATGGGAAAGCAAACACCAAATTGTTTTTGTAATTATAATGCTTAAATATGAGAGTTTTTTTATTGTGATTATAATGCTAGCATAATCTCTAAGCATGGGAAAGAAAACCCCAAATTGTTTTTGTGATTATAATGCTTAAATATGAGAGCTAGGCGTGGGAAAAAAAACTTCAAATTGTTTTTGTGATTATAATGCTTAAATGTGAGAGTTGTTTATTGTGATTATCATGCTAGCATAATCTCTAAGCATGGGAAAGAAAACTCCAAATTGTTTTGCTAATTATAATGCTTAAATATGAGAGCTAAGCACCGGAAAGAAAAGTTCAAATTGTTTTTGTGATTATAATGCTTAAATATGAGAGTTGTTTATTGTGATTGTAATGCTTAAATATTAGAGTTGTTTATTTTGGATGATGAATTAACAATCAAGGACAATCAATAAAGTATCTTTTCAACAACTCCATTTTTTATTATTTATTCATTCACAAATTGTAGTGATGTCTAGCGCCTCAAGAAATAAGATTCTAACAAGTTAATCATAAAAGATGGATGTATAGAGGGAGGAATATTGTATTAAAAGCGAATTAAGGGTGATTGCTCTGTGATGGGTTATTTTCATGGGTAACTATTGCAACTCAATTGGAGAGTGCAAAAAAATGGGCGAGATGTGTTCAGTAGGCTAGAGTGCACAAAAAACAAGCAAGGTGTTTGCAATGGTCATACAAGCTACAAACACAATCATGTTACTTAGAAACATTCAATGACAATGATCTAATACCTCGAGTTTGAATTGACATAAAAAATTATGCTTGCACTCAAATTCATTTGTATTGATGTGATTGCCAAATGATTCTTCTCCAATTAAATATAATTTAATACCTTTAACTCTCCCACAGAAGATAGAATCCAAACTTCATCAACCAATCCTAATGCCACAAAGAAACAAATCTACATCATTTTAAAGTCATTGTCTTCTAGTATGTGGAAAAGTTATATTATCATTTATAGGGAAAATATAAAACTTGCTCTATCGACATCTATGTATCCCTAATGAAATTATCAAAAAATATTATCATTTCAGAAATGTACAATTTAAAGTACTCTAGTTTACTTTTGTTAAGCCAGATTCCCATGGTTCAATCTCATTCTATTTTAACGAGGATGTGCTTGTGGATTGTACATTTACCAAAGATATATTTCCATGTAGTTTAGATTGTTCAAGAGTCTCCACACACTTGAGATGAATTAATTGAAAGTAATTTGCAAATATTGGGATCACATTCAATATCACCCACATTTAAAATATGATGCAAGTCTTAAAAACCACATTAAAGAATAAAATAAAAACATGGTGAAAGTCTCAAAGGGCTTGGTTTAATCATTGATATAATCATGGATGCAAAATCAACATTTGATGTTGTAAATGGACATTTATATTGAAATTATTGGGGAAACCCAACAAGTTATGTGTCATCTAGTTAGTTGCTCAAAGGTAGAAGTTGAACTTAGATGACTAATTTAACCAAACATGAAGAAATTGCATGTTGTGGAATATTGTATTTAATCCAATGACCTTGGTGGATATAGTTGTCAATGTCCATCCTTCAATTATGAGAATAGGAGAATTACCAAGGTTACAGATGATGAGTGAGTCTTTTAAAGTTCTTGTTCTATGTATTTACGTTAAATGATAATGTTGTGGGTAGTAGAATATGTATGAGATTTTGATTAATGTTCTAGAATTAAACATTGGTTACACTTAAAATTACATATTATATCAATCTTTTATAATCTCTCAAAAATAGAGTCTCGTGCACAATCGACAAAGACAAGAAAGTATCACATGGAGAGAAAATCATGGTTAGAAATAGGAAGGTAGGTGGATAAGTATAACTAGTAGGGGATTTCCAAATAATGATGGTAAATGTCAATCATTCTAGAGTGACAAAAAACGAGGGTGAATAGTCCCTTAAATGACACATTTGACATAACTAACTGGAAAACAAATATTGACTTACCAACCTAGGGAAACCAGCTTCTATAAACCACAAGAAACAAAAATGTTCATATGTAAACTCTCTTTTCATCATGGGAGCTTAATAGACAATGCTATAACATTCTTTTCATCATTGTGGCTTAGTAGACAATACTATAACACTATATGTTTAACAAAACAATCACCTACGATACACCATTTAACTTCTACTATATTACATACTTCATATCGGACACCAAATGTACATTTAGCTTTGTTCTACCACTATTGTCTCTTTGTATTGTTTTATTACTTTACTTCAACATAAAACTGTAGAGAGGACAAAATCTTCTTTTGGGATAGCATGAAATATTTGTTTACTATTTAGATTTGTAGCATAACTCTTTCATTTTGACATAATATACTTGTAAATCTTACAAGTAATAAATATACCATTTCCAAGATGGAATCTCATATGACCTCTTATTCAGATAAGATCCAAAAGAGTTCATATTTTCTTAGTTTCTCATTTAAATTGAGTAGATTTTAAACAATAAAACCTTAACCACTATCATTGCCTTAGCGAAAACAAAATATATCTCATTTAATTTGTTAATTCTATTTATTCAAATATGAGATCATATATGTTATGTGGTTTATATGTTATGCGTTTTTGTGTTTTGTAGTGATCCATAAATTTCCATACTCGACAATTCGTCACAACAAATATAATAAATTATACTTTAAAATTATAAATCTACACTATAAGACTTTATCCCTCTTTAGGTTATGGATATGTAAAGTATTGTTTATTGTGTATGCATGCAAATTATAATTATACAGAGAATAGAGAACACATCGATATAAAGTTTCACAAACCTTAATTGACTCAAGATATATCCTAGGAAATCCTTTCGGGAGAAAACCCAATTGGAAGGTGAGGCCCCTCTCCTCTCTTTCTCAAAATAAAAAATGGTTGGAAGTACAAATAAGTAAGGACTATGGCTTGTGGACTACTACAATGCACAAATCCTCTCCGTGTTCACTCTCCTATCCCTCTCGACTACTTTGGTCATCTATGGAACGAGATGCACTTGAAAAGACCAGAGCCCTTTTTCCTCCTATTGGCCCGATTATAACACATCTTGATAGTCTACTAGTGGTTAGGTTTGACTCCTTCAACTCTTAACTAGAGCTACAAATATGGACTCCTCTAAAGTATTCTTCATCGTGATATGGATAACCCCTTTTACATGAATAATGGGGGCCGACATGGCATCCTCTCCAATTATGGTGGAAAAAACAGGCAGGTCAACTTCTGAGTGGCATAAATTTTGCATATGGATTTCGATTGAGACAATTATTGTGTTGTTGGAAAGGTCTTTGAGTGTAGAATAGGAAAAAAAGAAAGTGTCACATAGGCAAAAAAAATTATTTCCCAAAAAATGCCATTTGATGCCTCATAATGCTCCCGTAATGTTTTTAGACCCCAATTTTCCAAATTGGGTCCGCTAGTAAAATGGTTTTATGAGTTTATCCCTCCACCTTTTCCACTCTAAAAGCATCAGATGGATGAAAAATAATATAATGATCCAACCTGGATCACGTCTCTCCATTTTGGGAGGATTTTGGTCCCCAAAAGCTTCTACTAAATGAGGTGGGGAATTTGTTTCTCCACCTTCTCTCAAGTGTACCATTTAACCTTTCCTAGAAGTTGTCCTTTCAACCCAATCTGCCAAAGGTCATGTTCCCTTGTCTGGTATTTATGCATCTCTTTTGCAAACTTGTATCCTCTTCCACTATGTTTGAGCATCTAGTTCCAAATCCTCTACAAAAGATATGACTTGGTCCTCTTCCTGGTCTACCTTGGGAAGGCTCATAGAGTTTCAGATTCTCTACATTTACAACTGAATAAATGTGCATGTATGGATGTAGATTAATTATATAGGCATTGTCTGTCACCTTTTCCAATATCTCAAAGGAACCATACCTTAGAGCCTTGATTTTCTTACCATGACCCTGTAGCCTCTCCTTATTCAATTGTAACCATACTCTGTTTCCCACCTTGAACGCCTTCATTGTTCTGTGTTGATCATGCCTAGCCTTATATTTTTCTTGTGATTTGTGTAGTGTCTCCTTTACCTAAATATGGATCTACCTAATATTCTCAACAATTTTTCCGACCCTCAAGGCATCCCTTGTAAGATCCTCCCCCATCCTTCGTTGTTGATATGCAATATACAAAAATGAAGGTGGAAAATATCCAAGAGAAGTTTCTAATGGGGACTTACTAGTAGAAGTGTGGACTACTCTTTTATAATAGTTATGTATATGTACTAGATTTCATCCCAAGTCTTCAGATGCTTCTAATTGTAACCCCTCAAAAGTTACACCAAGTCTTGTTGAATACTTATGTCTTCCCATCTATCTTTGGATGGAATTTTATATACCTCTTTAAATCCGTCTCAATCATCTCCCACAATGTAGTCCAAAATGCACTAAAAATGTTATGTCCTTACTTGAAATGATGCTCCTTAGTATACCAAAGTGCACCCATCCCTTATCCAAAGAACAAGTTTGTTGCTTCTTTCCCACTTATGGCGTTTCTAAAAGGTATCATAACACGTCCGTTGAACCTACCAACTATCACAAACATGAAGTCATGTCCCTTCCTAGTTGTGGGTAAACCTCCCACAAAGAGCATGGAAATGTTTTCCCAAGGATGTGTGGGTATAGGTAAGGGATGATATAGACCTTGTTTCTTGTTACTAGGCTTTCTAATACAATAAAGAACGCATCCTCTTATGAACCTAACTATGTGTTATTGCATCTTATGCTAATACACATACCTCTACAAGTTGGCCACTATCTTCCCTACAATAAAGTGCCTTGCAACCTTGGAGGTGTGAGCCTCTCTAATCCACTGTAATCGCTCACCTTTAGGAACACATAACTTATCGAACCTATATAATAACCCATCCTGGAGATGGTAGTCAATGGTGTTGTCACCATCATACACATGACTTTATCTTTTCAACTGTCAAAACACCTACTTGAAGTCGACATGGTCTGAATATTCTCTCTGTATGCATCATGGGCGAATGGATTCATGTGCATCAGAGTTCCCAAAGTTACGATATTTGATGTGGGTGGCCTTAAAAGCATGTCGACCAACTTATTTGTACTTTCCTTCTTGTACGTGACCACTAAATGAAATGGTGTACAAACCCCATCCACTTGTAATGTTGGTTTGAAAGTTGTAGATGCCACAATAGAGAAGAGGAGCACTTGATATGACCATTGATATAGAGAATTTCATGAAAGAGAGAGGAAGTCAAGAATATGAATTAGTGAAAAGGTGGTAATGGTAGAGTTAACAAAAAGTAAGCATTAGATGAAGCAACAACGAATTCATATGATATAGGAAAGTGAGTCATAAATGTGCAAGGAATGATAATCATTGCAAAACAATGTGATGGACTTGAGAAGTAAAATATATCTTAATGAAAATGCATTAATACATGGGGGGTGACATGAGAATGATAAGGGTTCTATTAGTTCTTATCATTGTGTAGGACTTTTAAGGATATGTGGATTAAATTTTGACTAGGGAATGTGGTAGGATATCATAGGGCATCTCATGGAAAGAAAAACCCACCACTCAAGTCATTCCAACTCATTCCAAGAAGATTAAAAAATGAGCAAAGTATGAATTTTTTGAAGATGATTAGATTAGTTACATGATGGGAATATAAACCTACAAACATTCCCAATAAAATTTGAATACTCTAAATTCTCATGAAAGTGGCTAAGTATCAATAACAAAAAGAGAGGCTGGAATGGAAAAAAATAGTTTAGTTTGAGTGCCATGTCCCCTCTTTTAGAATTTGGGATATGTAAGGACCAACGAAGGTTGAAAACGATTTGATCTAATTGGAAGTTCTTCATACATTGCCCAGAATGGCTAAATTTAAATAAATGTTCGGGGAGGATGGGAAGTCTTCAAAATGATCTATTTCACTTCGAATAGTTTGGAACCTTTGAAATAAGTATAATAACCTTGAGCCACCATAAATTTTTATATGCAATACGGTCCACTTAAATACCTATAAACAAGTGGCATATGTCCACCGAAAAAGGATATTATGAATAAAAAATCCTTTATTTTTCTTTATATGACAAAAAATTGAGTAACAAAAGGTATGGCCACCGAAAAAGGATATTATGAATAAAAGATGATTTATTTTAACAAGTAGCGTATGGCCATAAAAAGAGGATATTATGGATAAAAAATCATTTATTTTTCTTTATATGACAAAAAATTGAGTAAAGAAAGGTATGGACACCGAAAAATGATATTAAATAATCTATTTTTCTACATATGACAAAAATTTGCGTAACAAAAGGTTCCCATGGAAGTAGGATGTATAGAACCCATTAACATTATTGCAAGGAAATATAAAGTCAGAAGTATGGATATATACAAGCATGAACTGAAAAAATAATTCAAAATTTCCTAAACATTAACACCAATAATTTCCCATGCAACACGTGAAATGAAAATTCGAATGACGATATGTTTGTGATAGATCTATATTCCTATTATTTGGTGGTTATAACTCATATGACCCCATTTTCAACCAGGCCTCTATTTATCAAATGCAAAGAATTTACTCACCTTTATAGGATTAAAGGAAAATCAAGAAGATGGTATAAGTATAAATATTCAACAAACCTATCCATGCATCAACAATATCTTCCATATATAAACCATATATCATTAATCCTACTAAAAATATGAATACTTTAGCATAAATGGGTGCATGAGACACATTCATTTTCCTGTAGTTCATCACTTATTATTGATGGAAAACATATGACAAAGGATTCCAATGACTTATAACCCATGATCTATCTAGAACATAGGGAAATGCTTTTTTTAAATGAGGATGCAACATGTTCATTGTTACTAATTTCAATGCCATTTGAACACTCCTCACATTGGTAGTACTCATTTATACAATTATAATAATTTAATTTTAATGTCACAAGCAAGCCAAACATCAAATTGGTGTATCGGACCCCCCATGTTTATGGAACAAGGGACCCACCTCCATGCAAGAATTTGACTGCTAAACTCTATGGAGGTGTACATACTCTAGCCCTCTCTAGATTTGAACCTATCATCTCTTACTAGGAAGCACATGTTCCTAACCATTATTCCCATTCACGCTATTCTTATACATGGAGCTTTATGACCACGATAAATCCATGGGAAACAAAATAAGTGTGTTGATTTCATAGTTATGAATTATATTAGTGCTTTTAATTAGAACAAGAGCATTGGTACACCTATTTATTTTGAGAGCATTGATGCACGATATTCTATCAAAATGATTATGGAACACTAGTGTGCCATTTATTTTTTTAATCATTATGGACCAGTAATGCTTTTCCTATAAAGAAATGCACTATTCTAGATCAATTATATGTATTATTGTGTTAATAACTACTATATTTACAATTATATATTTTTTAAAGTCAACCAACATTCATTTGAGAATTTTTTGTTGTTGTGTGTGGGAATCAAGAGAGAGGGAAAAGGAGATAGTAATGAGCCCAATTAAATATGTTATTCATTCTCCCCTAGTGATGTTGGCCTCCTAAAATATTATGAGAAGGATAGATCCTTGGAGGAGAAGAACAACTTCATGAGATAATTGTTGCAATGTTGGGATTATGTTCCGAAGGCATTGAAGGTGGAAATTTACAATTGATTTTCCACAATAGAGCATGATGCATGTTTCATTACTAACTTATCCCTAGTCGGGGAATTCACTATCCCAAATTTTGTAATGTTCCTAATCATGCTCCCATGGATATGGAACTGACACGTGTATTTAAGTATGTTAATTTTGCATCCATTGATGCAAGAGACTTTTGGGTGAGGGGGGTGAGCTAAACATTCACCGAATTTATCATTAAGGGTAAAAGATCCTAATATAAGCCTTACGTCATTTTCCTTTTTCGTCAATTATGGACAAAACACAGGTTTCAAGATTCTCTATTACAATCATTACACCATTATTTAATACATTTTTTCTTAGGTGAAGTTAGGTACCTTTTAGATGATTTTTATGCATTCCACCTAGCTTATTATTTTAAGGTGCAAATAATGTTATATTCCGATATGTATAGGAGTTATGTCATATATTTTGTGTGCTATTTCCATCCACTTAACTCACATACATTTGTGTCCATGGTTATCCATAAATAACTATGCATATCCATGCTTGGGGTATGCATATTGTGATATCATTATGTATACATGGGTTGGTGTGTGGTTGAAAACCTCTTATTTCCTTATGATGAGTCAACTATTGAGAGAGGTAACTACAAGAAAGAAAGTTTTAGTTACGATAATTTATTTTTACCATGTTTAATGTGCATGATATTTTTAATAATAATATGTGTAAATTGGCTAATTAATGTGGTTGATTACTTTACCAATGTTCCCTAAGTAAAGGATGTGCCATTTCTTGTCCCAAAAGATCGAGATAATAAGTTAGATGATATCTATGCCTAGAATGGAAGTGGTAAATATGTTATGGTCTCTATCAATCAATATTGAATTAGGGTAGCTACTTGATCAATTTTAGTTCAAGGCACTGCAACTATTGGTTAATTCTCATGGAGGTTATATGAGACATGTCAATAATTTTTGAGATATTGTTGGGTGCCTAGGAAATTGTGAGTTGCATAGGGTAGTAGAACATAAGA